>JAADXJ010000548.1:0-19071 GCA_023337735.1 Pythium biforme
AGAGCAGCGTGAGAGCGAGGCCGTGCCGCAAACAAGTGCGTGTACATATCCCGAAGCTTCGGTGTAGCTGGGCCCGCCATGGTGTAGGCGCGGGCTGGCTCCCGGTGGTGTTGATCAATCGAAACCTCGTTTTGGATGGCATCCGATTCGTTTTCACAGCGCGTCGCTCTCGAAAACACTGATTACGTTCGCTAGCCAAGTTTATCCACCACTAAAAACCGATCGAGCCCATTTTTATCAAATCAAAATCTTCCAAATTTTGCATCTCTACCCCTAATCAACTTCTGCTTCCACTTGGGGCGGTTTTCAGGAAACGCGTTCCCCGCACGCCTGGAAAAGTCCGCTTGCGCCAGGATCCGCGTCGCTTTTTCCTCCCGATAGAGCCAAGAAAGTCTCCTCCACGTCCCAACGCAACTGGCACAAGGTGTTCGCGCTCTCGCTCTTGCGTTCTCATTCGGCATCTCGCGGTGGTGTGCACACGACGACCTCCCCAAACAAGATGAAGCCCTCGTTCGTTGGCCTCGCGGCGGTCCTCGCCGTGCTCGCTGTCTGCGTGCACCCCATGGCGGCGCACGGCGGAGGCAACGACCACGGCGGCGAGCGCTTCCAGTTGCGTCGTCTGGCCGAGGACAAGCCGGCGACGGCGAACGCGCCTCTGTGGACCACGGCCGACGAAGCCGCTGCGCTCGCCACTAGTGGCACGAAGCCCGAAGACCGCTCAGATGGTCGTCGCGACGACCGCCGCGATGACCGCCGTGACGACCGTCGAGATGACCGTCGTGACGACCGCCGAGATGATCGTCGTGACCGCCGCGATGATCGACGTGATGACCGCCGTGACGACCGCCGTGACCGTCGTGACGATCGTCGCGACGACCGTCGTGGTGACTGGGACTACCGCGGTCGCTACGGGGAAGCCACCGAGGTTGGCGCACTCGAAGCTGCAGAAGAGCAGGGCCGCGACTGGCGTGGGCGCGGGGACTGGCGTGGGCGTGGGGACTGGCGTGGGCGTGATGATTGGCGCCGTCGTGGGGACTGGCGCCGTGGTGGCGACTGGCGTCGCGGCGGTCGTTGGAACTAAGATGGAAGCGTTCCGCGATCGCTGGACTCGGGGCGGTGCTGCTCAAGCGAAGACCCTTGCTGTGCGAAGGGATCCCGTTGGGCGTTTTCTTGCCGCTCGCTTTCTTTTTTGCGTTTAATCGAACCATTTTGGATGTGCACTGTTTCGTTCATTTCGTTGCAAGTGGGGTTTCGAGCGAAGCGCTGGATTTCTTCTGTATGCGACCGACGTACCGTTCGCATTGGTGTCGTCGATGATTCAAGTCCATTGGTGTGGTCGTTTTGCCAGCCGCCCAACACTTCACTGTTCATTCTTCAGTTGCCAGGTGAACATGGAAAGCGAGACGATCGACGGCGGAACGACACCCAAGGAACTACACGACAGCGCCGACGACTCGGACGCCGCGACCTCGGCGTCCAGCATCCGCATCAGCATCACCAGCGACGATGACGCGCCATCGCCCATCGCAGCTGAAGCCGCCACTGCTGGTGAGCGGCAGCCGCCGGCGACCACGGACGATCCCGCGGGTCACTACCTTGGCTCGTCGGCCTGCGTACGCGAGTTCACGGTCCCCGTGATCGCGAACGTGGGTTTTGTCGCGCTGCTACTTTGGTCCCCGCGTCAGGCTGCCTTCTCTCTCGCGATCATCTCCTCTTGCCTGGTCCTCACCGGTATGTGCTGTGTCCTGTGAATCCATCCAAGACGGGTGGTGTGGATGGTGTGCATGCCCAACAGTACTCCTGTTGCGTCGATGAGGCTTGTCAGGGAACGTCATTGTTCAGGACGTTGCTGACACGTAAAATGTATTTTATCACAACGTTTTCCTCACATTTGGGATTCGATGCGATAGGTTTCGTATTGGACTCACCAACTGTGCGATCGATCAATGATGTGGCGTGTGGCAGCCTCCAACCGATTTTTCATTCTTGAACTTGGTCTACCGGCTGCTAACAAGAGACCATGGAAGCCAAGGCCGTCAGGGATGGGAGGATCACTGGCAACGAACCGCGGGCCCGCGCCAACTCGGACGCTGCGACGTCGGTCTCTAGCATCAACATCGACGGCGCCAACACGCTGCCACTCAGCAGCTTGCAGCCTCCGCTGGTGGAGAACGGAAGTCGCGGCCAGACGCAGCCACGTGAGGGCAATGGAGCAGACCACCTCTGTACGATGTCGGACTGGATCTACCTTGGCAAGTGCGCGCTCGCCGTGCTCGTGAACGTAGCGTGTATGGCCGTATTGCTATGGTGTCCGGATCCCTACAGGATGGTGCTCGTGGGCGCCGGTCTTATCGTGGGTGTTCTGTTTGCCATGTCCGCCCCATTTATCCCGTGTTGCGAATGAATACATGACCATGGTGAGGTGTCCATTCCACTCCAGTGCTCCCTAACCCACTCCTAACATTAAGCTGCATCCGGTTGTGGGCATCGTCACTGGTGCTGGGTGTGTACATATCGGGTCCAAGGTGAACCTATCGGTCCCAGTCAAATGTGGGAAGAGGGCGACTTGCGGCGGAGGCGTGGAGAAGTTCTCTTGCGCCGGTTCTCGTTCTTCGGAGTAGGCCAGGAAACACCTCCACCTCGTCCCAATCCCCAACGGGGCAATCTATCCCTCCGACCTGCTGCTCACTCATTCGGCTCGTTTACTTCGACTTGAGAACCAGAACCCATCAGGAAAAAATGAAGCTCTCGCTCGTTGGTCTCGTGGCCGCGTTCGTCGCGCTCGCGGCGTGTGCACAACCCATCGCCGCGCAAGGCGGAGACAACGACCAAGATGGTGGTGGTGCTGACCAAGGCGGCGGCGGTGGTGGCGACCAGGGAGGCCCGCGCTTCTTGCTGCGTCGTCTCGCGGAGGAGCAGCCGGCGACGGCGAACGCGCTCTGGGCCGAGGCCAACGAGGACCGATACAGCCGCCGCGATTACCGCCGTGACGACCGCCGTGACGACCGCCGCGACTACCGCCGTTACGACCGCCGTGGCGAGCGCTACGAAGAGGCCGACGATGGCGTTGCGTACGATGGCCTTGACGAGCAAGGTCGTGACGACTGGAACTAGGTGCCCGCATCGGTACCATCAGCGTCGCCGGTCTGCCGCTGCTTGAGAAATCTTGAGCAGTTTCTTTTTTGCGTTTTACGACGAGAAAACAACGTTTTGATGTGTGGGTTTCGAGGCTTGTTTGTCTCTTGGTTCAGAGGTGGGGGATGCGAGCGTTTGGTCAGAGACCCGTAGGAGACAGGAAGATGACAAGCCAGCGACTCCAACGGTTCGTGTCGTATCAATCTGTGCGAGGAAGATACACCGTTTGGTTCCGTCGAAACGAGTGAAAATCAACGAGCACCAACGCCGTCGACCATTAAAAAAAACTCGGCCAAGGACCCGTGCCGACTCGCGTCCGAGACCTCGGTCTCCAGCATTAGCATTGGCACCAGTGACACTCGACAGCCTGAAGCCGCCGTTGCTGGAGGACGTGAGCCACGAGCCACCGCAGGCGCATGCTGCGAAGGATCGTTTGGCTTTCTATTGGTGCACGACCCGGAACATTGGCGCATCCGCGTTCGCGGTGATCGTGAACGTCGTCTTTGTTGTCCATTGCTGCTTGCGTGCGTTCTGTGCACCTTGTTCGGCCTCCCCTGATAATAACCGCGGCGCGATCGCGACCATGATACAGCCCTGATAATAACACCCTGAGCCTGCGTGCGATTCACATTTTCAATTCCGCGCTTTGCAGTGCTGTCGTGCTGCCTCGGGTCGATTCGGGTGATGCGTACTGGTTGTTTTTCGTGTCGTCGGGATGATCAGTTCGTCCGCTCCCATCTTCTTGGGGTCCTTGGGCATATGGGAAAGTGGGATCCGTTGCACAGCTAAAACAAATGCTCGTGGGAGTCGAGGCAGTGTTTCGGTCTCAATGCGCGCGCAACAAGAGCACATGAAGGCAAGGCGTTGGTAAACTTGGTGGCATTTCGGATTTGGTCGTGTTGATTTTCAGTGCGTTATGGTCCATAACTGATGGAGCCCGGTTGGATGCGCCAGAAGTTGACGTCGTTGTAAGCTTCGTCGCCCATGCTACGCGTGCGTACATGAGAGGAGAGCACGTCCGACACAAACTCCTCGGTCGCGGTCAGCACGCGCTTCATGGATGCCCTTGGCGAAAATATAGGTATCGCGTTACCAGATCGCGGTGTCGTCGGCAGCGACGTGGAGGAGGACGTGAGCGACGAGGATTTGTACCCTTCAGGCTCTGCGATAGCGTTACTGTCTCGTCGAGTCGGGTGGCGTGGTGACGGTGAACAGATCGGCGGGAACATTTTGTCCACGAGCCCGAGCAAGCTCGAGTACGACTCTTGGTAGTTCATCATGGATCGGTGGCGCAGCCGGCCATCGCCTTCGTCCACGAGAAACACTTTGCCCGGGAACACGCCTACTTGTGTGAACACGACACTGTCAGCGTAGGTCTTGCCAAAGGCCGCGTAGAACGGGTTCACGTCCTCGGGGAAGAGCGTACGCAGACCGTTGAGCGCCGCAAACTTAAAGTCGCGCGTCACACTGGTCGTGTCGTCGGCGTCGGACTCAAGCAATCGATCGGGCGAGAGCAGCACGGGGCCATTCGGCAGCGACTGGCCCCCGTTGCTTGACGACCCACGCAGCATCCTGTGGATCAGATCCGCTTGGGACAATCCTCGACTCGTGAGGTACACGATGCGGTATCCGTTTCGAGCGGCACGCGCATAAAACTCAAGCGCGCCTTGGTGCGGGCCCACAGTAGAGTCTCTGTCTTTGTTGGTAGTCAGCAAAGCACTCAGGCGGCGTCCACTGGGTGCGCGCGCGATCGCGCCGTCGATCTCAGCGATGATGATTTTGGCTGACACCGACCAGAGATACAGCTTGGCCGACACGCGTTCCGAGCCATTCGAAGTGGCGACGACAAACTCGATGTCGTTTGTGCCGTGGCGAAGCCCCATGCGCGCGAGCTGCTCTTGCGACGGCTGTAGCGTCTTGCGGAAAAAGACTGGCGGGGAGGAGTCCGTTTGTACGGGCGCCGGTGCCTTGACGGTAGTGAACTCGACTGGTTGGAACGCTGACGAGGATGATGTCGTCGAAGATCCGGTGGACGACGACCGCGGGAACCACTGGAACCATCGCCGCGGTCGCGTATCTCCATTCTCACGGCCACCACTGTCCTCGTGCTCGTTCTCTTCGTCCTCTTCGTCTTCTTCGTCCAAGTCGCCAAACCAAAAAGACGATTCGAGACGCTCTGACGTACGCCGCAATTGTTGCTGACGAGTCGTGCTCGCTGTCCACGAACACGTGAGTGGTAGCGGCTGCGAGCTCGGGAACAGCACGCGCGAGACGAGGTAGGCCTGGATGTCCGTGGTAAACGGGCAGATCTTGCCGTCCACGAGGAAGCGAAGATCCGGGTTCTGGAGAAAGGAAGCGGCGTTCTCTTTGAAGGATTCAAACGTGATAATGTGGTCCGAAAAGATCCCGTGGGCTTGCTCGCGCGTCTGCGCCTGCTCCAGCAAGTGGCCACACAGCGACATGCACGGATGGTCTAGGTATCACAAAGGAAAACAGATCCATCCCCGTTAATGACGACGGTAGATTGGATGTACCACAATGGGAATTGCTCATACCGGAGACGTAGATTCCGGTCTGCAAGTTCTCGGCCTCGACGGCGTCGAAATAGACCGAGTCGCTCTTGACCATCGCGTGGGTCTCGTCATCGGCCTGCGCTTCCTCTGCGAGCCCGCTCAGATCAGCCACAGACGCTGCACGCACAATAGGCAGCGCACCCCAGCCCCATGTGAGCCGCTCGGATGGCGCGCTCGCTTCGCGATGGAGAGCAGGCGGCCGCAGCTCCGACACTAGCCTAATGAAGCACAACACAAAACTTAGTCTCCCATGGAGAGAGGTTAGACCTCCTGATGGAACGTACCGATAGGCGTCACGCCACTCGGCTGGCTCAGCGCTCAGCTGGTGATGGTGAATGTCGCGTGAGGTCTGCGCCGTCGTCGCCCTGACCGTCTCTTTAACAGACGACGGAGACGCCACGGCTGCCACAGCAACGTCCACAGACGGACGTAACGATGGCGCGGCCAGTAACACGCTTCCCGACGGACTCACAAGAGGCGACGTACTGTAGTCGTCGTCCACCGGCGACTCGACCGAGTCCACAAAGAACGCTTCACCCGCGGCACCCAGCTACAGCAAACAAATAAACACACACACACACACACACATAGGACACTTCTGTAAGACTGCTCGTCTGATACTACAACGCACGAGCGCGCCCACGCACCTTCATGTGGACATCGCGCACGACGGCGCCGTTGACAACCAGCGTCACGGTCTTCTCGGCTTTGTTCTGGAGCTCGACGCGGCCGAAATGGACGTGGAAGGGTGTACAGCGCACAGCGCCGCTCTCGTGCTGCACCGCGACAATGTCGATCGCGCCCGAGGCCGTGGCCTGGTGGAAGTCGAACACGTTCGTGACGTAGTCCTTGACCGAGTAGATGACGTTCATGGTCGTCTTTCGCGAGGCGGTTCTTCCGCGAGCGGCTCGGCGCAGTGTATCTCGATACGTCGCTGAGGCCAACGACGCGCTGGCTCTTGCTTCTTCCCAAATGCGGCAGAATTGACAACTGAAAACCCTCGCCGGCTTTTCCCCGTTCACTTGAAGAACCAACGTCAGAGCTTCAATGTGCCTAATTTCAGCGAATCAGAAGTCGAGGACATGAATTTCACCCAATCATAGTGCTTGAAGATGGGCGCCACCTGATACTGATGGGAGGGGAAAAGCGGCTGACATCGCTGATCCGTCTCGCATGACGAGATGGCTCGAAGCACCAACGAGCGAACGCCTTGTTCCCATGCGGTCGCCATCTATCCATCACCTGTTCTCGGCGCTTCGTGGGTTTTTATAACCGACCACGACCGATCGACCACCTGTACAGTACGTACGACCACCTAAAACGGATCTGAGCGCTGCGGCTCTGCCACTCCCTTCGGATCCATTTAGACTGCTCAAGGCTGTCACTGGGAGGTGTATTCGCTCGTCTCTGTGGGGTCGGTTGTGGCTACATACTCAGGGAGCTTTCTCGTTTGCCTGGTCGCATGAGGTGGATCCAATCGAATCGGGCAGCTAGAAGTGGTGAAGGGGAGGAGGTCTCACTATAAAATAAGGTGGAATATGGGGGCCTCCCTCTTGCTTAGACGGCCGCGATCTCGACTTCTGAGCTGCGCGCGGCGGCTTCGTCCTTCTTGAGCGCGTTCTCAAAGTCGCGCATGCTGCGCGACTCCATGTGCGCGACCGAGAGTTTGTGGTTGTACGCGCGCGGGACCTTGCCAATGTCGGGCGGCGAGTACCCGCCGGTCGAGAGCGGCTCGCAGGGCACAAACTCGAAGCGGCACGCCTGGCCGCGCATGCTCACGTCCACGAGCAGGCCGTCGCCTTCGCGGATACCGACGTACCGCCGGTGCTGGTTCATGCTCTTGAGGTTGCCCAGCGATGAGTACTCCCACTGGAGCCCAGTCTTGCCGCGCACCCACAGCGGGTTCTTCATGCGCAGATCGCGAAAGCACGAGTACGTCGAGCGCGAAAACATGTACTCGCCCGAGTCCTCGTGGACAAAGCTCACTTTGATGCAGTTGTACACCTTGGAGTAGCACTCGAGCCGGAACGCTGTGCGCCCACAGTCCTCGGGCGTGTCTCCCTGCGGGACCACGTCGACTTGGCCGCTCGGCAAAATGCGTACGTATTTGTTGCCGTTCACGCGCAGGAACACGCGCTTGCCCGAGAGCTTGAGTACACTGTCGACGACGCTGCGCGAGAGCGCCTTGATGTCGTCGATCTCGCGGTAGAGCTGGTCAACGTCCTCCGAGGGGATGCGGCTCTCGAAGGGCACGCGTCCTTTGGCACGTGTGAGGTTTTGCTTGCACCACTGCTCGCCGGTCATGCACCAGTGGGCCGCGTGCTCGCAGTTTTGCTTGAAGATGTTAAAGTCGCCGCGCCCGAGCCCGAGCAGAAACTTGCAGCGCGCGAGCACAACCTCCGGGAGGTCGCTCTTGGTCAAGTGGACTTCGCCCCAGCGCGAGAGGATCTCGCGGAGCCCCGAGGTGTGGTACTCGACGAGCCGCAGGTGGCGCACGTCGCGGTTGTAGAGAAACTCCTCGAGCGTCGAGATGCGGAAGCACGAGTCGGCCTGCGCTTCTTCGTACCCTTCGAGCGGGCTCCACACGTGGCACACTTTGGTGTCCGCGAGCGTGTCGCCCGAGGCCCATACGAGCCCGTGGTGCTGGTAGCTGATGGGCCAGCGGCTGTAGTCCCAGATCGCAATGTGGTCGCCGGGCCGCAGCGACCGCGGGTCCAGCACTTTGGTGTACACGCCGCCCATACTCGTCACGGGTCGTTGGGGTCGTTGGCACAAGAGAGAGAAATGGCCGAAATGGATGCCGTGAGGGCAAGTGCCCCGGAGTCCGCCTTTGAGTTGGTGGAGGCCGGCCTTTCCTCGTCCCGTGTGCCTGTCGCACCGCGCGGTTCAGACAGACAGCGGTCAATCACAGAGGACAGTGGCAGTGGGTTCGCGTCGAATCCAGGTTGGCTGCGATGGCTCTGCACCTGGACAGGTGTGTTCTCTCTTCTTCCGAGAGAGCGCGCGCGCGGTCCCTGCAGCGGCCTCGCTTCCTGCTTTTTTGTGCGGGACGGTGATGGGGGACAGTGCCCGTGGTGTCGTTTTCTTTGAGAAGAAGCGGGTACTCTTGGACCTGTGGTAGTGAATGCAAGAATGCGACTTGTTGGAGTCGATAACAGAGGTATTTTGGGATTTGGGACGATGAGACATGGGTTACCATGGGTATATGTAACCCACTGTCACAAAAGCGAACGGAAACGAAGTTTTGTGACACGCCGCCGGTCAGAATCAAAAAAGCAGTGGAGGTAACGTCGGACCCCAAGATGAGCGACGAGGACTATGAAGACGGCGAGATCCTCGAGGAAGGAGAGGAGCCACAGGTCGTGACGGCGCCCGTGAATGGCAGTCCGCCTATCTCAGTTGCGAGCGCTGCGTCAGTGGCTTCCGATACGTCGAACAACAGCGACAAACGACCCCAAAATGGCTCGGCAACGCCAGGCATTGCTCTCCCACCCGTCGTTCCTCGCGCTGTGCAAGTGAACAGACCCATCGAGCCCTACGTACCAGTGCCTCCTCGACCGCAGGGCGGATATGGCGCTTCACAGCACACCGGTGGATACCGAACCCCGTCGCCCAGTGGGTACGCGGCGCCCGCCCACGTCGGTGTCAAGCGTACGCATTCGGACGGCGCTTCCTCCGCGAATGGTACGCCGTTCCGCCACGCGCCCAGTGGCGCACCACGTCCCAGTGGTGGCACCTCAACGCCCAGCTATGAGCAAGACCCCAGACGAAAGGAAGACGCCGAGTACTCGGAGGGCATGATTCTGCGATTCCCGCGCCAGGTTGTGGGCAGCAACGTGCTGCTCAACTTTGGCCGATGGGCCGAGGCACTGACGACGCGCTCGCGCAAGCGACTGGACGTGGACGACCTACGCGACGTGATCCTAAACGTGCTGGACCAGAAGCCCAGTGTGAGCCCGTTTCTGGTGGAGTCGCTTTTTCCAACCAAAAACGCGCCAACCAAAGTGTGCATCGTGCTGCTAGGCAACCTCCACCCGGCCGTGCTGCAGCGCCATCGCCCGGACCTGCCGTTCTTTGACGGCTGCTCGTCCGTGCCGGTCATGCTTTCGAACGCGAGCCAGGACAGGCGCCGCGAAACGCCGCTCCCGCAGCTGATGTATCGATTCCCCAAGCCACCAGTCGACACCAAGTACGTCTGCATCTTTCTTTGCAACTCGGCACTTGATATTGTATTTAACATGATTGTTTGTATGATGTGTTCTCTCGCAGGGAACTGTCAGGAGATCAGCTCTTCTACGAGCACGAGCTCACATTCTTGATGGCGCACTCTGTTGGCTGGAGTGACGAGGTCATTTTGCAGCCCACGGGGGTGTTTGCGCGCAAGAGTCAGCCGCAGGGAGGCACGTGGGAGCTGGATGGCGATCTATTGCATCTCAAGTGGCGACTGCAACGCAACAAGGCTGATGAAGCTGACGGTCTGGTGCGGGAAGATGACGAGGACGATGATTCATTCAGCCTGGACGTGCTCGTGGCCGAAGATGCCTCGATGCACTACTTCGCCACGGAGTCTGTCACAGATGCGGCGTACGCGCATGAGACGCCCGACCACATGAAGACAAAACGTCAGCGAACGGACGGGGACCAACCTCGCAACATCCGAATGTCGCTCGTCAAGGCCACACTGGCGGATGTGCCACGTGACGAGAGCGGAGCGGTCATTCGCACGAAAAAAGAATCCAGCAAGACATCGATCAGCAGCGACTCCGCATCGAAGAAGCCATTTGACGTGTCCAGTCTGAAGCAGGAGGACTATGAAGAATACGTGATGTCGAAGGAAGAACTCGTCCATCACCTGTTCCCCGTTGACGTTGCCGAGGAGCAAGCAGCGCTCATGAAAGAGTCCAAAGGAGCGAGTCGGGACGTGTTTGTGAAGACTCAGCCTCGCCCGGCGTCCGTTCCAAAGCCATCGAGTGTCAATGTGATCGCATTGGATTGTGAAATGTGCGAGACCGACATCGGTATGGAACTCACGCGAATCACGGTCGTCAACGTTCACGGCGAAGTCGTGTACGACGAGCTCGTGAAGCCGCAGAACACGATCATCAACTACCACACGCAGTACAGCGGTATCACGGAAGAACTACTTGCTTCTACTCGCTATATCCTCGCCGATGTGCAACGCGACCTGCTGGAGAAGTTTTTGTTCGAAGATACGATCATGGTGGGTCATTCATTGACGAGTGATCTGCGCGCACTGCGTATTGTCCACACGAAGATTGCGGACACTGCAGTTCTGTATCCGCACGAACGGGGCTTCCCGTTCAGAGCCTCACTGAAGCTGTTGACGAAGACGTACTTAGGCAAGGACATCCAGACCAAGCTCCAGGACGGCCACGACTCGGCCGAAGATGCGCGTGCGGCCATGGAGCTGCTCATTCAGAAGGTTCGCCGCGGTCCAGAGTACGGTATCCCCGAGACGGCACTTTCAAGCACGGCTTACGACACGCTTCATGACAAGCTTGCCTCCCGCAAGAAGCGATTCACGATGCTCAAGTATGAGCACAAGCTCTCGGGCGACTGGGTCCTGGAGGAGAGGAAAGCGTGGGACCTATACGCGAGTGGTCACCACCAACTGGGTGTTCATAACCCTTCCGACCACGCCAAGTCCCTTGTGGAGAAGCATGGGGAGTTGACGCCAGAGGATTTGACGTTGAAGGGTGTTCAGCACCCAACCATCTCCGAGGTATCGCACGCAGGTCTCGATGCCGACGCACTGGTGGAGAAAGTGAAGGCCGCGACTGCCCGCGGCGACGATGTGTGCTGGCTGGAGATCAACCAAGTCAGCGACCAGGCTGCTGCGAAAGAATTCATCCTCCACCATGGGCGCTGGATGCGCCGACAGGAGACGTACTGCGAGCAAGTAGACGCGCTGCTGACCCGCCTCCGTGACGATGCACTCAGCGACGGAACGCTGATGATGATCGTGCCGCAAGGCGATTTGGGCGTGTTGCGATACGTCAAAGCGCTCAGCACGCGCTCGCGATGGAACGACATCACGCCGGAAAAAGCGATCATCAACGAACTCAAGGAGGCTGTCTCAGATGCGTTCCGCGGCGCTTGGGACGGTTGTGCGTTCTTCACGCAGAAGTGAGTGACGAATAGAAGCAGAAAAGAGAGATAATTTTTTTGGAAACTAGAGACATGAGGAGCTCTTTTACTCGGAGTCTTCCTCATCGACGGTTCGTCGCTTCTTGACATTGCGCACGATATCCTCTTCTTCGTCATCGTCGTCGTCCTCTTCTTCTTCGGCCTGTTCTTGCTCGCTGTCTGATCGATCATCGCGCACGGCCGCACGGCTACGGCTGTACTCATCGAAGCCGTCGCCGTGGAAAGACGACGCGGACGGACGACGCGCCGGAGGGGCTGGGCGGCGGGCAGCAGCACCCTTGTTGCGGCTGCGTCCGCCGAACTGCTCCTTGATCGCAGCCACGTTGTCGCCGTCGTCATAGTCTCCACCATCGTAACCTTCCTCGAGGAAGGAAGCATCCATGCGCGACGCACGCCCACGGTCGTCCTCGTACGTCTGGCGCGACTTCTTGCGGTTCTGGAGACGCAAGCGGTCCTCGTTGATCTTGGCGCGCTGCTCCTGCTCGCGCTCGCCGTCGAGCTCGGAGATGTAGTGCTTGATCTTCTGGACGCCCTTGTTGTGCTTGGCACGCATCGACATGGTCAGACTCTTGTGGGACTTACTGGACGTCGTGGTCGGTCGAATCGTCAGCTTCTCCTTGAGGCGTCCGTGGCACTCAAGCACAGTCTCCTGGCCGGGCGCGTCCGGGTCTTCGTCGAGCTGTGGTTTGTCGCTCGACACTTCGTTCACAAACAAGAACGAGTTCGGGATCTTCTGGCGCGCCAGGTTCAGCGCCTCCTTACCAACAAACAGCGTGAGCGAGCCATCTTCCCACTGCACGACCTTGGCGTTCGACTCGCGCAGCGGCTTGCGCGTCTTTGGGTCGATCTTGACTTTGCCGTCCTCATCGCGCTGGTAGCGCCAGCGAACATAGTTGCGGTAGAGCATCTCGTCCGACAGGTTGCTCATCTCGTCTTCGATGGCCTGCTTCGTGTAGGCCTCGGGCACGAGCCGCAAGATGTTGGGCATCTTACAGATGAACGCCGACGTGGTCTTGGCCGGTTTGGGCGTCTTGGGCAGCCAGATCTCGTTCGAGTGGGAGCCGCCGTGGCTCACGCCGTGGTCCTCGGCGTACAGGTCCTGGGCGGCGCGGTTCTCCTCGCGCACGGGCGACTCCTTGATGCCGCTGGCCTTGAACTCCTCCTCTTCCGAGTCGTAGTCCGAGCCGAAGAGGTCCTCCATCTCCTTCTCTTTGTTCTGGTCATCGTCGCTCGACGCGCCTTTCTTGGCGGCCGCGACCACGCTGGGCTTCGTCTCTTCGGCGCTGTCGTCGTCGTCGTCGTCGTCGTCGCTGAACAGACCGGCATGGGAAGCCGCTCTCTTCGTGTCGTCCGAGGTCGCTGCGACCGTAGGCTTGGGGAGCGGTGCGTTCAGGTCGAACTCATCTTCGCTGCTGTTGCTGGCCTCGGGCGACGACATGGTTTCCCCTCTTCCTGCCCTTCCAGTGACGCTTGCTCCCAGGGCTTGCTCTTGGCGTTTCCTCCCTCCCCCTCCGTTTTGGAGGGTTCATTAAGTACGATGCGTACCTAAGAAAGATCACTTTGGATTGGTCGAAATACCGACATGGTGGGGTTTCGTACTTACTGGAAGGTATCTCCCCCTCTTCATGTTGTGCGTTGCCAAGTGGCAGAAGGTCGAATAACCGCGACACTACAAGAGGAGAAAAATGGCCGAGCCGGACGACCTGTTCACGCTGAAGAACCAGCTCTGGGTGGGCAACTACCAGAACGCGCTCAGCGAAGCCAACATGCTGAACCGCCTGAGCGATGGGCTGCGCCAGGAGCGCGACGTGTACGTGTACCGCGCGCAGCTCGGACTGGGCAACGTCACGCAGGTGCTGCAGAGCATCCCGGACGCCGCCACGACGCCCATCTCGCTCAGCGCCGTCAAGCTGCTCGCGACGTACCTGAACAACGGCGACAAAGAGATGATCGAGCTCACGCTCAAGGAGTGGCTCGCGGACCCACATAGCGGCGAGAACCCGCACTTGCTGCTGGTCGCCGGCATGATCTTCTCGCGCGAGGGCAAGCTGTCGGACGCGCTCTCGGTGCTCACCAAGGGCAACACGCTTGAGCACCATCTCTACATCGTGCAAGTGTACCTGCAGCTCGACCGTATCGACCTCGCGCAAAAGCAAGTGCAGGAGATGCGCCGCATCGAAGAGGACTCGACGCTCACGCAGCTCGCGCAGGCCTGGGTGCTCACGCTCAAGGGTGGCGACAAGGCCGACGAGGCCACGCTCCACTTTCAGGAGCTCACGGACCGCTTCGGCGCGACACCGCTGCTCGTGAACGGCGCCGCAGCGGCTTTCATGGCCATGAAGAACTACGTCGAGGCCGAGCGACTGCTCCTCGAGGCGCTCGCCAAGGACCAGACAAATGAAGATACGCTCGTGAACCTGATCGCCGTCAGCGCCCACTTAAACAAGCCCTTCCAGCAGTACGCCATCCAGCTTCAGCAGGTTGCACCGCAGAACGCGTGGCTCGAGAGTTTCATGAAGCTGGACCAGGAATTCTCGGCCACGGCCGCGACCTTTTCGTAGACTACTCGAAGGAGAGGCAAGGAACGGGCCGTTGTGTGTGTACGAGAGACGAAGTGGTAACAAAGCTTCAAAGATGGATATTTTCTCGGTTCTGTGTAGCTTTATCACAGTAATGAATGGCTCAGTTGGCGGGTTTCGTGTCTTGCCGAGTATCGTCGGCATTGCAGGCAGATGCAGGATCCCGGTGTGCACTTTGCACTGACTCCTTCGGGGTTGTCCACTTAACGCGACAGCTCCTTGTTCATGAACTTTCGCTTGGCAAAGAGCATCCACCACTTGCTGCGCGTGCCATTGGCGTACACTTCGTCCGGCAGGCGGAGCGCGATCGCTTCCCGAAGCTGCTTCAAGAAACCGCGGATCGTCTCTGCGAACACAGGGTCTCCAGAGTCAGTCCGTGATCATAGGATGAATTTCCAGCATTCCGACTCACCTGCTTCGTTGGCGCTGGAAGGCGCGCGCACGAGACCTCCCAGGGGGAAGCTAGAGTCGCCAGGGATCGTGAATTGGTCCACGGCAGTCTGTTGGAGAACGCGGATCGCTACAGCAACATGCGAGTCAGGTCCATCTTCTCGCACCCTACTTCCAATCGCTCGGTCCAAATACACACCATCGTTCTTCGTGGGGCACTTGTCAAGCTTCTTGAGACACAGGTGAACGAACAGCGTGCCGTAAATGAGCACGCGGTCGGCGTTGCCCTTGATCTCGTAGTTGGTGAACATGACGTTCGCGCGGAAGAGCTGGATGATCTCGTCGACGATGTCGTCCTGCCCGTCGGGAGCGGGCGGCGCCGGGCCGCGCGCACGCGTCTTGATGGGCAGGATCGCGCAGCCGCACGCCTCCT
The DNA here is from genome assembly GCA_023337735.1 of Pythium biforme. Lineage (NCBI taxonomy): Eukaryota > Oomycota > Peronosporomycetes > Pythiales > Pythiaceae > Pythium > Pythium biforme. The sequence goes on from JAADXJ010000548.1 coordinate 15,279, forward strand.
GGGTGGAAAGTTCATTGAACGACGAGTGGTAGGCCGGCATGATCGGGTATGTTGTTCGTCTGGCGGCGTTTGCTTCTCTCCTTGGGATATAGGGAATTCGGAGTCCGCCCGTGTCACACACCAACATGCGGGTCGACAGATCGAAGGAGGCATCAACAAAAGCCTCCAAAACCGGTTTTGTACCGGTAAAGCAGAAGCTTCTGATTGGATGAAAAGTGATCCACTTCAACTTGGCTTGGCACCCCAAGAGCTGTACAAGAACTCCAGTTGCACAAGAACTCCAACGTATCCAGCAGATAGGAATGCAGCGGTCCTATCTGCTGGATAAGTTGGAGTCGGAATGCACCCCGATCATCACACAGGTGAGCATCGCGTATTGCGCCATTCCCTCACTCCCATGTGGACTCCGGTTGACAATCTCGTCTTGTTCTCCATCTCGTGCGGTTGACCGTGCGACGCGGCGGGTTCCCCTCTTGCTGCACGAGGAGCCGCGGCGAACTGGCAAGGCTGCTCGTGACTCGCGCATTGTCAGTCACGCTTGATCGCAATCGCAACAACAGCGAGCTGAAGTCACGTCTCCTTCCATTTGTCCGAATGGTTAGAAACGTTAGAAATGTACCGTTCTATAGATGAATTGTGATTGGTTGAAAATTGATCACGTGTCCGTGTGAAGGCGGGAAACTTGCCGAAACAATAGGGAAACCAGCAGACAACCGACATGCAATCCGCTCGCGCTGGGAAGGGGTCGCGCCGACCGAGGGACGCGGCCGTTTCGGCGACGCATCTCGATCGACGCGTTGATTGGATCGCCTGCAGAGTGGCCGTTCAGTGGGCGCGGCGGCCACGTCTTCGTCCCCCATCCGTCGTGGCGCGAAACGGGCGAGAACGCGTGGCTCCGTCGAGCCGATAAGCACCTGGTCGCTCCATCACACGCTCAGTGCAAACGCTATAGAACGTGCGAGCGGCATCCCCTTCGAGGAAGCAGAAAGCGAGCGAGTGTGGTATGACGACGCGGCGCCGATTGAAGGACGCGGCACCCGCGGCGATCGCGACGGACGAAGAGTCTACTGGCAGCAAATACGGGTCCAGCCGCGAAGAAGATCGAGTGACGCTACCTGATGTCGTGCCGCCCACCCACGCAACGGCCGGTGAGCCAGACCAGCGCAACCGAACACCACGTGCTCCCCTTGGCCGGAGCGTCCCGAGCTTCCACGGTGCGACGTCGCTGGGCCGCGGAGAAAATAAAAGGTGAGCCTAGGACTGGCGACAACACATCAAGAAGGGATTTAACGATGGTGCATATGGGTGGACAGATCCCTGGACTTGCGTGACAAGAAGAAGCTGCGGTGCATTTGGCTCTCCCCCGATGAAGGTAGATAGCGCGATGAGTGGTTGAGGTGGCTGGAAGCGAGTCATGACGGCTAATGCATTCTTCGCTTCCATGCAAATGATAGGCGACCAGCAAGTCGTCCGACCGCCCCCATTGGATGGCCTGCACTACGCGAATATATCAGTGCGAAAAACCGCGTCTGGAAAGCGCTTGATGATCCCCTTCCGCTAACGTGATTCATTCGTTCCGTGCTTCAGATGTCTCGTTTCGGCCAAGATGTGCTCGTAAAGATAAAGCGTGCCGATGTGTTGGCAATGCAACTGGAGAAGAATGCACGGTTTATGGATGGAGTGCACACGTACGAACAGTCGGCCAAGATGCTGGTAAGTGTACTGATAACGCATCAACACCGCTTTCCGCTGGTTGAATGTTCACTCTGTCGATCGTTTTGACTGTAGAATCGATGTATCCAGAAGCGTGCAGAGTCCCAGGATGCCACTGTCGAAGAAGTCAAGTGGTTACGCATTGACTACGAAATCCGCTGCGTTCAGCTTGTCGCGTTGTGCTTACTTGGTGCGCGCAAGTCAGACGCGATAGTGGATAACACTCCTTTCCTGGTGAGCTTGCATCTATTGGACGCACACTCTCGTTACAGCCTGACTGATAAAGTGCTGATTTGAAATCTAGCTTTTGAAGAAAGCTGAAGAATTGACCGGTCGGGAAGGTCTCCATTACTGCAAGCGGTTGGTTCAACGAGCTGCCGTATATCAGAGCTTTGCGAACTACTACAAGAAGCAAAAGAAGCTTCAAGCTGCTCTCCAGGTAGCTTCCAAGGCAGTTCAGATCAACGAGAAACTGCCCGAGAAGGACCGCTTGCCGATCGCCTACTTTCTAGCAGCATGCCTCCATGGCCTCCTGGGCGACCCAAGCAATGCAGGCTTGATGTATACGGAGTGTCTAGCTGCTGTCCAGAGTCAGCAATCTCCTGACGAATCAAGCTCTGCGGATGGTGCCGACACTGTCCACGTTCTTCGAGCTGCTACGCTCCATAACATGGCCATCGAGTGGGCAAACCTCCAAATGCCGGACCAATCTCGGGAGGCCCTCGCAAGTGCGATGGAAGTTGGAGTCAATCACTTACCACAAGCACATCCAGTGGTGGCTCGAGTTCTGGAGACGTACAAGATCATGCGACAAAACTTTTTGTTTATGGATGCCTTGTCGCCTCGCCAGGACGATGCTGGTGGCCAACTTTTGACACCGAAAGGGGCAAAGAAGCCCCTCGATTTCAGCCCATCCCGCCCAGCTTCACTGCCGCTGACTGTGTCCTCTTCAGCAAATGGTGTTGAGAGGCGGAGCCCGCGAGTTCAGAATCTCCACAAGAATTTGGAAGCGACGGATTCTCGCGTCAGTCCGATTCGTCCGGCGACTAGACCGAACGACTCTGCATCACTCGGGGCAGGCGAGTCTCCTCGTAAGCGAGTGCAAAAGCGGCCTCTATTCACCGCAGAGATTCCGTCTGGTCTTTCGGGGCGACCTCTTTCACCAGGTGCGACTCGAATGTCCCACGTGCCTACCGTCCCAGAGGAAACGTTCGCGCACGCATTAAGCTCGAAGCGCACCGAAAGCAAGGCCAGTGTCTTGGCAGAAGCCCGTGCTTTCGTTGCTCGAAGAAAAGCGGCAATCAGAATACAGGTGAGGAGCTGACTTTCCCACAGGCTGCACCATTTGCACTAACTCCTCGCTGTCCTTCACTTCGTAGAAACTTTGGAGAAAAAGCCTCGCCAAACATCGCGTCGCCCAACGACAACGGGAGCAGTCAGCAGTTCAGATTCAAAGTGCAGCTAGGATGCACAAGCAGAGAGCTCAATATCGACAAGTACTGGAGCAAACAGAGAAAATCCAGGCAGTATGGCGAGGTGCGGCTGTGCGAAGTGAGTTGCGACACCAAGAGGCTTCCGGTGCAAAGATTCAAGCAATGTGGCGAGGAAAAGCGGAACGTGCTAAATACTACGAGGCCAGAGAGAATGTCGTGTATCTTCAAGCAGTACTTCGCGGCCACATGGCAAGGAAGGTGCTTGCGGCTGAGCAAGCTTCTGCGGCAAAAATCCAGTCCCATGTTCGTAAGCATTTCCGCCACAAATCCAACGACACCGTTCTGGATCCCGTCGAAGAGAAAGCCGACTATAGTCAAGATAAACCTCCGGTAACGTCGCCCAGTCAGTCCAAAACAGCCGGAGACAGTTATTCGTCAACCACGACTATCTCTCCCGAACCACCGCAACCCGACTCAGTCAGCGAAAACGCCATCAAATCACCAGTGGGGAGCGTTGAATTCGCGGAGGATGGTGTGACAGCCGTGGTGGCGGTGGTGGAAGTCGAGTCGATCGTGAAGGCGGTGTCTGCGCCGCCTGAAGTGGCTGTGGACGCGGAGGTGGAGACGTGTGTGTCGGATCTCGTGTC
>JAADXJ010000549.1:0-19068 GCA_023337735.1 Pythium biforme
TGCCGCCTCCTTCACGATGGACGAGGCGGCGGGGCGGCGTATACTGTGTGGCCGGCTTCCTGTTTTGCGGTTAGTTGGCCTTCTTCTGGGCCGCCTTCTGCATCTTGGAGGCCTGCACGTTGACCTTGACGTCGCGCACAAACGGCAGGTACGTCACGCCGCCCATGAAGGGCACGAGCACCTCGGGCACCTTGACGCCGTTCTCGTCCTGGCAGTTCTCGAGGATGCAGCACACCGTTCGCGTCGACGCGCAGAGCGTCGAGTTGAGCATGTGCACGTACTTCTTCTCACGCTGGTTCTCCTTCTTGACGCCGCAGCGGATCTCCATGGCGCGCGACTGGTAGTCCGTGCAGTTGGACGCCGACACGAGCTCGCGGTACTCCTTGTAGGCCGGGAACCACGCCTCCAGGTCAAACTTCTTGACGGCGGCGTTGTTGAGCTCGCCCGAGACGATGTTCACGACGCGGTACGGGAGGTTGAGCGACTGGTAAAAGTCCTCGGCGGTCTTGATCATTTCGTCGTGCATCGCGACCGAGTGCTCCGGCTCAGTGATGCAAAACTGCTCAATCTTGTCAAACTGGTGGACGCGGAAGATACCCCACGTGTCCTTGCCGTGCGAGCCGGCCTCCTTGCGGAAGCACGTCGAGAAACCGCCGTACCGCAACGGCAGCTGGCTCTCCTGGATCCAGTCGCCCTTGTGGTAGCCGCAGATGGGCTGCTCCGAGGTCGCGATGAGGTACTTCTCGTCCTCGCCCACGACCTTGTAGAGCTGCTCGTCAAAGTCGTCGAGCTGCGCGACGGCGGCCATGACGTCCTTGTTCATAAAGAACGGCGGCTTGAGCATCTTGTACTGGCGCTTCATGAGGAAGGCCGTCGCGTACGACATGAGCGCCTGTTCGAGCAGGAAACCGTAGCCCGTGAGGAAGTACGCGCGGTGGCCGGCGACGCCGACGCCGCGCTCGGGCTCGTAGCCGTCGATGCGGTGGAGTACTTCGTGGTGGAAGTGGAGGTTCTCTTCCTGGCGCAGCGTGCCCCACTCCTTGACGATCACGTTGTCGTCTTCGTTGTTTGACACGGGCACGGTCGGGTCGACGTAGTTGGCAATCTTGCTAAGCTCGGCGTCGAGCTTGTCCTTGAGTGCGTCGGCCTCGGCCTTGAGCGTCGGCACCTGGGTCGCGAGCGCCTTGCGCTCCTCGGCAATGGCCTTGAAGTCCTGCTTGGCCTTGCTGAGCTCCTTGATCTGCGTCTGCAGCGCGTTCACCTGCATCTGGAGCGTCTCGACGTCGCCTTGCTTCTTGCGCCACTCTTCGTCGAGCGCCACGACCTGGTCCACGAGGTCCACGGACGCGAAGCGCTTGGCCTGGTCGGCCTTGACGGCCTCCGGGTCGCCGCCGCGCTCCTTGCGCAGCTTGTTGATGTCGATCGGCATGGCGGTTGTCGGTGTGAGTCGCTTTTTCGCTTTGGAGCGGGCGAGTGGCGGGCAGGCAGACCGAAGTGGATCCCCGCCTGGCCAAGGTGAGGAGCGGCGATGGAGAAAAGGTGTGTGGTCGACAGAACACGTGGCTGATAAATGGGTTCGTAACGAATGGGTTGATGAAACCGCTCATGTGGTCCACACTCTCCAAATGGGTTTGTAACATGGGTGGAAACACCATCACGTAGGTGTTCTTAACGGTTCTCGTGGTGCCTTTGATCAAGCGATTAACGTGCTGCACTGCACACCTTCTTCTCTTGGCGAGAGATGCAGGAGGCTTCTCTCACAGGAAGGAGTCCCCTGCATTCCTTGCCAACAGAAAATGTGTGTGGCTGTTCAATGGGTTGAGAAATGTGTCGAGAAACGACTACTGTGGCTCCACGAATGAGTGAGTGGGTTGATAAACGGTTAGTGAGGCCATGAAAGCTGTCTCTCGATCTCTCACGTGAGCAGTGTACCGCGCGACTGGCGCTCCTGCGTCATGGTGAAGCGCTCGATGACCGTGTTGGCGTTCGCCGCGCCCTTCGTGAGCGTCGCGAGGTACGAGACCAGCAGCGTGTCGTTGAATTCCTAACAAGAGTGCAGAAAAATTGTTACTCCTTCGTGAAGTCCAGTAACCGACAGGACACATTCGCACCTGCAGGAACGTCGCGCTAAACTGCTGAGATGAGAGCGCAGGGAGCTGGTTGCAGAGGCTCGAGATCTGGCGTAGCAGGCTCTGGTCGGCCGGGACGTCGCCTGTGAATTCCACAACTCACACGTGAGGTTTCAAATCAGAACGTGACTCCGGACGGGAGATGGCTCACCTCGCTTCGCGGCCTCTAGGTATCGGACGAGCACGTCGACCTGGCGGTGGAGCATCTTGATGGCGTCGCGCACGTTGCCCAGGTACGAGTGCACTGCCAAGAGCGGTATCACACAAATCGGTCATTCATGCAAGCGTCAAGAAGTGTACAAGAACGTACACGACGACTTGGACGAATCACCCATCGGAGCGATCTTGGAGATGTGGTCGACCGAGATGCCTTCCGTCTCCGACGTCTCAATCTTGTACGAGGTCTTCACGAAGATCATGGTCGGCGCGCCGTTGAGCACGTGGAGTTCCGACTCGTACAGCGTAAGCGGCAGCTTCTTCTTCGTGCTTGGCCCCTTGGGGGACGGGTCGAGCAGCAGGAACAGCGGTGACTCGTTAAACTCCATAATCTGTAGTAGCCACAATTGTCCAGTAAGAAGTCTGGATACCAGCACACATGAAATGGATAGGGAATGTTACCGCTCGATGGATCGCGAGGTCGCTCTGAAGCGCCTTGCTGCCGACCGTGTACCAGCCCAAGAGCTCAAATCCAGGGAACACCTGCGAGACTATTCGAACCACACCAGCAGCAGCAAACGTTAGACATAGAAGCTCTCCATATCCATTTCATAAGCAGCACCAAATGAACGTGCATTGCTGGATCCGCGAGGTCAAAAATTCCTTGTCGATCTGGATCTCGCCGTTCACGACATCGTAGCGGATCTCGAACGAGTCAAACACGGCCGCGTCCAGTCCGTTTTGGATGCCAAACAGCGCGCCGATGACTTGCGGCACGGGGGCCTCCGCGGCCGCCTCGCGCTTGTGGCGCGTGTAGTGGTCGGCGATGTTCATCACGACGAGCGGGTGGATCTGCACCAGGCGCTCCGCTCCACCGCCGCTGGCTTCCTCCGTGGCCTGCGCGGACGACGACGACGCGAACGCCTCCTCCTCCTCCTCGTGCTTCATTTCAGTGTCCTCCATATCTATTCTTCTTCTTCCTGAGTCTTTGTGAGCCTGGGTTGATGGGGAAGAGACTTAGACCCCTGGTACCGTGAGATACCCTGTAAAGTACGGATACTGAGACAGTTGCTAACATATGGGTGTGCACTTGACGTTCTTAACGTCCATTCGGTTGCGTTGCAGGTTGCGTTCGTGCGATCGTGGGCTGCAGTGCATAGGTGACGGCGGCATTTCTCCCCTATCGCAGCCCCTGCGACCGGCGGATCCGCACGGCATATCCGCAGCACCATGGACGACCTCGATCTCACGGACGACTTCCTCGACTCTCTCGATGTGGGTCTAAATCAGAGGTCTAAAGCTTTTGCGGTAGAGCGTCTAACCCGTATGTTTCCCTTTTCCGTTTTAGACCCTTACGACGATTTGCTCCACGCAGCAAGGGAAACGCGCGGACAGCGGCGAGTATGCCGCAACGGCAACGGAGGAGGAGGAAGAGGACGACGCCCACGACGGCGGAGCGGTCGGAGAAGGAGGAGGATATGGCGGTGATGGCGGAGCGGAGCTGGACGATGCGCGCCTGAGCGAGTTTACCCCGGAAGAACTGCAGCAGTTTGCGTACTACGACGAGGATGCGGCGGCGGACACAGCGACGGAGCTGCAACGCGTCGTGATCACAGAGGAGGAGGAGGAGGAGGACAAGCGCGAGGCCGCCGACGCGTTCGAGCAACCGGAGGCGTCGATGGTGCGCCGCCTCGGCAACGGCGCGCTGCTCCACACGGGCGACTACGACCAGACGGACGACGAGGCCGACGAGTACGCCGACGAAGTGGCGCAGCTCGAGAGCCCGGACCTCTATGCGTCCTACTACAGCGACAGCCTCCTCAAGCCGAGCTACCAGAGCGACGGCACGGACCGCTCGTACTCGTTTGCAAGCGAGTGCACCGACTTTTCGCCCGTCCATAGTCCGCAGGAAGTGACGCTCGACCGCTCGTACGAGCAGCGCCTCGAGGCGAGCGTGCGCGGCGAGGACACGGCCAGCCAGCACACGCAGGGCAGTCAAGGCGCGACTGGTCGCGACGCCGGCGAGCAGAGCGCGAGTGCCAGTGCCAGTGCCAGTGGTGCGGAGATGCTGACAGCAGCAGCCGAGGCGCGTGCGTTCACGATGGAGGACCTCGCATACTTCGACCCGCACTTTGGGCGCGACGTGTTCCTCGAAGAGCTCGGCGGCAGCTTTATTGACGGTTCTGGTTCCCGCTCGCTCGCGTCCTACCGCATGTCGTCGGTCTTCCGCATCTCCCAAAACAAATCGGACATCCTCAAGCAAGGCTGGCTCATGAAGCGCGGCGAATTTGTGCGCAGCTGGCACAAGCGCTGGTTCACGCTGCGACGCATGTGAGGTTTTTGTTGGCCGACAGTGGAGGGGAGCGTTTCCATCCTGATGTGTTTTGTGCTTGTTGAACGTATGTAGGCCCCAAGGACCGATGCTCACGTACTCCCGCGACAGCTCGGAAAACGCACCAGCAAAAGTAATCGACTTGAGCTCCACGTCGCGGTGTGTCGTCGCGCCCAAGCCGTCGAAAGACCACGAGTTCCGGATAGTGACGTCGGCGGACTCAAAGCGACGCGAGTACGCGGCGTACGGCGTGTCCAATTACGAGCTCACCGAGTGGGTGCGCGCCATCCAATCGGCGATCAACGCGGGCAACAAGTCGGCCTTTGAGGGCGCCGCCGACTTGCAGCGAATATGGAACGAAACGGGCATCCAGGGCTTTCTCGTGCGGTACGGCATGCGCAAAGTTAGCTCGCGAAATCACATGCAGACCCGTGTGCTGGAGTTGAATTTCGCGGATCAGACCATCACGAATTCGCGACGCGGCGAATCGCTGTCGACGCTCCACTTCAACGACTTGCTCCGCGTAACGCCGACCAGGCAGGGCAACGAAGAGTTTGGTGTCGTGCTCGATTTCAACGGCAAGCACCGATCGTGGGCGCTGTTCCTGGACACGCGCGAAGCACGTGACGATCTTCAAGATATTTTGGAGAAGATCGCGATCAAAGAAGTCATCGGAGAGGACCTGGAGGCTCGGTGCTCGCGGTTACGACTGAAGAGTGGGTTCTTGGAGCGGCGCAATGTCGGCCCGCAGGCAACGCTGAAGGGACGGCTATTCGTGTGCTTGTACGAAAACACGATCGTGTTGTATCCGGATGGCGAAGACGTGAACAGCGCAAGACCGTGGTACGTGGTGACGCTGAGAGGTCTCCAGGTGTCATGCAACGAAGGCAAGTGCATGATCGCGATGGGGCGTCTACAGCTCACCTGCTCGTCTACTGAAGAATGCCGAAATTGGTACCAAGCGATCCTGGCAGCGATGTCGCTCCCCGCGCGCGTGGTTGACCTCGAGCTGCGAGAGCGTGCGAGAATCCGGAATGCATTCCACTCGACGGTCTTTCGCCTTCGCAAACTGCTGAAGGCCCACGTGAAACCCGAGACGAACGGACCGCCAAAGGACCAGAAGACAGTCGAGCTCATGATGCGCAAGCTATGGGAACTGACCTTTGTGGGCGAACCATTCACAAGCAACGCCGACCCGCGATGGCAAGAACTCGGTTTCCAGCGAGGAGGCCCGGCGTCAGATTTGCGCTCTAGTGGGTTGCTCGGGCTGTACTGTCTCACCTACTTTGTCACACATCCGTCGGGTGAGTTCACGCGAATCCTTGACCGCACTCGGTTCGGCGTCAGTGAAGGCGACATGAAGAACTACCCGCTCGCCATCGGCTGCATCAATGTCGTGGCGATTCTGACTGAAACCCTCGGATTCGGCGACGCTGGCAGCCACTCTGAAGGGTGCTCGCCCAACGCGATGAAGACTTTTGTTCGGTTTATCGCAGATGCGATCGCGGAACCTAAGCGTACGCCTCGGCCAAGCCGTCCGGAGCCCAACATCCGCAGTTCGATGTCCGGGAACGCGCTCAATTCCTTTGATACCTGGGAAGATATCGTCAACGAGGCGGACAATTACGTCTTTGAGGACATGTTCTGCGTGCTGTATCCGGTTTTGGATACGCTGTTTGTCCAAATGGGCGCAGTACGTTGCCATGGAGATGTCGGGTTTTTTGGTCAGCACGTCTAACGGTTTGGTGTGGTTGTTGTCGTTCAGGGTTACATGGAGTTTGGACAGGTCGTCGCCGCCTTTCGACGTCGCCTGGGCGCGATCTTTGATGCGCTGCCTCGCACCATGACGGACCTGCAAGAGCTGGCCCTCGAGCCTGTGACGGACGAGACGCTTTTGGCTCCCAGCATTATCTCCAAGGGTATGAAGTGAAACGAGCCGCGCCCGCCACCGGCCACCGGACGAGAGACACCGAAGGTCAAGTGGTGGACGCGGCAGAATAGACAGTGGGTGTGAAGTGAGCGAAGTCGATGTGATATGCGTCAAGAGATGATCTACTACAAACCAAAATGGCGACGGACGAATCAGGTATTACCGACTGCCTCACGCTTTTTTGTCTCACGCGCGTTGTGATGTGTGTTTGAGGCGGCCAGTTTACGCAGACGCCTGCGCGTACAGCTTCTTGAACACGTCGAGGCCGCGCTCGATCACTTGCTGCTTCCAAAAGGCGCTGTTGTGGACGTAGAACACGTCCCGCAGCTTCTCGGCGAACGGCAGGCGGCGCGTCGGTAGGTGCTGGTAGTACGCGTTCTCTTCGATCAGCGCCTTCTGCACGAACATGAACGGCACGGTGCCAAACTCCTGCGCGGCGGTCACGACCTTGGCACGGTGCTCGGCTGGGAAGAGCCCCACGATGCCGTCGGTCACGTACCCGCGCGTACTCGCGTAGCCGGCCGTGACGGCATTGTCCGAGGACTTGGTCGACGCGACCAAGCCAGCCGCGAGCTCCTCCGCAAAGATCTTCTCGGCCGTGGCCGTGTCGCACACGGGCGTGAGGATCAAAGTATCCACGCCCGCCGGCCCGAGCCCCGTGTGGACGTCAAGGATCGTGAGCGCCGAGCGCTTGTCGATGCCCACGACCTTAACGAGGAAATCTTCCAGCAGCGTAAGACTCGGCTGCTTCTCAAAGCCGCCAAAGAAGAGACCCTCGGAGAAGTGGTACGTCGCCGAGACCATGGACCGCTTGACGTGATCATTGCCCTTGAGCGCGATCTGAGCGGCCGTCTTGAGGTACTTGACGGTCATTTTCCAGGGCGCGCCCGCCGGCATCGGGTTGATGATGTCGTAGACGTCGGTGTAGCCGTTCGCGTTCGGGTCGGCGACCGTGGCTTCGGCAAACTGCTCGGGCGACAGCCAGTTGCGGTTGAGGTCCACGTTGTTCTCGTTCACGCGGCGCAGCTGCGAGAAGCCGTACGGGTTGAGCGCGTGGATGAGCACGACCGTGGAGCCGCGCGCACTCGTCAGATTGCTGACGTCGTCCAGAATCGCCGACTGGATCGCGCTGCCCGTGAAGCCCTCGACACCGTGCGTGCCGGACATGTGCAGGAACACGCCGTCCTCACGGCCCTTGAGCACGGCCACGTCGATGCTCAGGTCGAGATGGGAAAGCTGCGGCAGCGGCAGCGTGTGGAGCGTTGCGCCGGCGCCGGCCGCGCGCTCGCGGAAGAGCGCACGCGCTTCGTGGTAGCTGCCCGAGAAGTGGCGCTCGATGCCTGCGGCCGCTGCGTCAAGCGGCGGCGGGAAGTACGTGTCTGTGGGGCGGAAGTCGTTGAGCGCGTGGAGCCCGAGGCCGACGACCGCAACGGTAAGGGCCGGCTTCCACTGCGGGATCATACTGGGTAGAGAGATGAAAAGATCGCGTGCGTGGAGCGGAGGAAGATTGACGAGTGTGGGGGGAGTGCCGAGGGCGACGCAAGACGCAGGAAGTTTGGAGCTGCTCCGCCAGCGCATCACGTTGCCAGTTTGGGTCCGCGAGTGCTTGAAGCTCTGGACCCCTAATCACTTCTAATGTAGCGCGAACGTCGCGCGAAGACATACACAACGAAATAGCTTGGGTACATGTATCGCTTACAGGAGGTTTAGTTGGTCAGACAACCTTCGTGCCACCTATTTGGCCCACAGCACATGGTGAAGGCCACTGTGTCGAGGATTGCTGCAAATCGTCGGAATTTTTCGGGCAGGCACAGAGCTCCTCCTCCTTCTTCTCCACCGCATTCCCTCCCCGCTCCGCTCCGCTCCGCTCCGCTCCCCTCCACGGAGGAGTCCTCCGCAAAAGCTCCCCTCCACTCCCCCTGCGCTCTGCGCATTCGCTGGATCGACCGACACCCGACACCCGACGGACCGCACCACTATGACCGAAAGCAAGCTCCTCGATCTGCTCAAGCACTTGGCCATCGCGCTCGCGGCCATCTCCACGTGGGCGCTCTGGCACCTGCAGAACGACTTCGCGCCCGACGACGTCTTCTTCCCGCCCGCCCACGTCGACCACAACGTCGAGGACTTTTTCAGCGAGAACTACTACCAGGCGCGTGCGCTCTTCCGCGCGCGCGCCGAGGACGCCGGCGCCACGCTCCACGCGCTGCCACTGACGCACCTCGCGCACTTGGACCTCACGATCGACGTCGCCGTGCTCCAAGGCGCGAGCGACAAGGTCATCGTCCACCTCTCGGGCACGCACGGCGTCGAAGGCTTTGCCGGCAGCGCGATCCAGTCGGGCATCCTGCAGAACTGGACCGCGGTCGAGAACGGCCCGACCGTCGTGTTTGTCCACGCTGTGAACCCGTACGGCTTCTCGCTGGTACGTCGTAATTGGAGATGCCTCTGTTGCTATGGTAACACTTGTGGAGCTCACCTCTCCTCCCTACTATAGCTGCGCCGCTTCAACGAGCACAACGTGGACCTCAACCGCAACTGGCTCACGGACGCGCAGTTCAAGTCGTTCGCGGCGGCCGATGCCAACAAACACGGGTACGTGGACGTGACCACGGTGTTCAACCCGACGACGAACTCGTCCGACTGGAAGAATTGGTACTGGCCGCAAGCTGCGCTGGCCGTGGCGACCAAGGGGTTTGCCGCGATCAAGCAGGCCGTCGTGTCGGGCAACTACCATTTTCCCACGTCGATTTTCTACGGTGGCAACCAAATTGAGCCGAGCCTCGCGGCGCTACGGGAGTTCCTCGCGACGCATATCGACTTTCAGAACGTTGCCAAGCTCGCGGTCGTCGATGTCCACACGGGGCTTGGGCGCTCGGGCGAGGACACGCTCATGCTCATGAAGTCGACATCGCCAGGGTCCGCTGAGCGCGTGTTCCACCAGGAGTTCAACTACGGCAACATCGCGCTCATGAGCGACCCGACGAACCCGGTCGTCAAGGGCTACGGCGAAGCCGCCGGGTACATCGCGCAGGGCATTACGGAGCTGCTGCCAGCGCCGGCCAAGGCCGACGTGGTCGCGTTCGTGCAAGAGTTTGGCACGGTCGCGGGCGTGTTCATCCTCAAGGCCACGGCGCAGGAGAACGCGTTCTTCCACCACGCGCCCACGCGCCGTCTGCCGTACGCCGAGCGCCTGCGCGATGTGTTTTACACACACGGCAGCGCTTCGTGGAAGTACACGGTGCTCATGCGCGGCGTCGGCGTCTTCAGCAAGCTGCACAAGGACTTTGCGGCGTGAAGCGCTTGAAGTTGGCCCATGAGGATGTTGCGCGAAGGTTGCTTGGAATAGATGGCGAGAAACCGATATGGCTACAGTAAACGATATAAACAGGTAAATACACTTGGGCGTGCCTATGTAGGTACGGTTCAAAAAACGCGGGAGCATTTGGGGGATGACGCGTAGACGAGACAACGGTGAGTGATCGACCAGCGAGCGGCCGCAAGGCAACAGCCGCGCTTTTAACGTTAGCTTGGTGCCGACAATGGAGGTCGCATCCGAGAGGTGAAACTGGTACCTGAAGTGTACCACGCCCAACGGTCCGCTGCGTTCTTCCCAGCCAGTTCTGGGGTGCACGCTGCCCGACGCGATGATCAGTGCCAGGGTGGCCGGGTGGCTCCCACTCGAACGTCTTTCAGTTCTCGATTCACCAGTGTAAAGCAACACGTCTCGCGCGTACACCACTACCATGGGAAAAGTGCTTCGCCACGTCGCGCTCGGCTCGGTGGCCGCCACGGCCGCCTGGGTTGCGCTGCGCATGCAAACCAACTTCGCCCCAACCGACACCTTGCTGCCACCGGCGACCACGAACGCGTCCGTCGACCAGCACTTTGCGGAGACCTACTACCAGGCGCGCGCGCTGTTCCGCAAGCACGCGAGCGCCGCCGGCGGCAAGCTTCACACGCTGCCGCTGCCCAAGTACGAGCACCTGGACCTCACGACCGACATCGCGGTCTTCCAGGGCGCGAGCGACAAGGTCATCGTCCACCTCTCGGGCACGCACGGCGTCGAAGGCTTCGCTGGTAGTGCGATCCAGTCGGGCATCCTGCAGAACTGGGGCAAGGTCGCGCCAGGACCGACCGTCGTGTTTGTGCACGCTGTGAACCCGTACGGCTTCTCCTTGGTACGTTTACCGTAGGTCTCGGTCTTCTCTCGGTCGCTCAGGTCAGTGTCTGACGGTCTTTCTCCATCTGCAGCTGCGCCGCTTCAACGAGCACAACGTCGACCTCAACCGCAACTGGCTCACGACCGCGCAGTTCGAGCGCGCGCGCGCGCTCGATCCCAACAAGTCCGGGTACATGGACATGTTCACGCTGCTGAACCCAGGCACGGACTCGTACGACTGGAAGAACTGGTACTGGGCGCGCACGGCGTTCGATCTCGCGACCAAAGGGTGGGGCGCCATGAAGCGCGCGGCCGTGTCGGGCAACTACCACATGCCCGAGGCGGTCTACTACGGCGGCAGCGAGCTCGAGCCGAGCCTCGTGATGCTGCGCGACTTCCTGACGACCCACATCGACCTCGCGAGTGTGACCAAGCTCGGCGTCGTGGACGTCCACACGGGGCTCGGGCCGTCCGGCGTCGACACGGTCATCCTCATGCCGGCCACGACGCCGGGGCTCGCCGAGCAGGTGTACGCCCAAGAGTTCGCGGCCGGCAACGCCGTGCTCGTGCACAACCCGAACCACACGGTCGTGAAGGGGTACGAGGAAGTGGGCGGCTTCGTGGCGCAAGGTATCGCTGAGATGCTGCCGGCATCGGGGTCCACTGAGATCGTGACGCTCGCGCAGGAGTTTGGCACGGTCGCGCCGCTGTTCGTGCTCAAGGCCGTCGTGCAGGAGAACGCGGTGATCCACAAGGCGCCGGCGCAGCGCCTGCCGTACGCCGAGCGCCTGCGCGACGTGTTCTACACGCACAACAGCGCCTCGTGGCGCGAGAGCGTGCTGGCGCGCGGCGTCACGGTCTTCGAGAAGCTCCACACGCAGTGGTCGAGCTGATGGCGGATTGCACAGATCGCCCCATCTCTGATTGCTAAGATCATCTCGTAAAGCCATTTCAGCCAATCATGTTTGGAAACAGTGAATATCATCCAATCCGACGTAGTGACCAACACTCCCAGTTGGACTCCACATGTGCCAGTTGCCCTTTTGATGCACTCTCTCTCCGTGCATGTGGGGGACAGTGAAGCAATCACGACCCACAACCGCACTGGGCTCACCGTTGACACGACACCCCGTCCGCTAGCTCTCAGAGGCCTTCCCCATGGAGACCAACGCGCAGGACGCCGCCGCACCGGGGGCTCCCCACACTCCGCGATTCGCGCCCCACAAGCCACACGCGCGACCGCTCCGCATGAAGAATCCCTCGTCCCCCGTGCGCTCGTGGCGCGCGGCGCTGCTCGCGCTCTCGCTGGCGTTCTGGGTCCACTTGTTCCACCAGTTCGCGCCGCTCGACACGTACCTACCGCCTGCTGCGATCGACCACGAGACGGAAAAGCACTTTGCAAACACGTACTATGAAGCGCGCGCGTTGTTCCGCGAGCGCGCACGTGCAGCGGACGCCACACTCCACACGCTGCCGTTGGACCACTTGAAGGACTTGGACCTAACCATCGACGTGGCAGTGATCGCCGGTGCGCGCGATAAGGCGCTGGTCCACATCTCCGGCACGCACGGCGTCGAAGGATTCGCCGGGAGCGCCATCCAATCAGCTCTACTCGAGCGATTGAGCAACGCCAGGGACGCCGCGGCGATCGACGCACCGACGCTGATCTTTGTGCACGCGCTGAACCCATACGGCATGGCCATGGTATGTGGCGTAGTAGCTTGAGTAAGGACTGGAGGGCCGCTGACCGGTTGTTGCCATGAGATAGCTACGCCGATTCAACGAGCACAACGTCGATTTGAACCGCAACTTTATGACACCCGAAGGGTTTGAAGAGCGCGCGCGCCAAGACCCCAATGCGCGTGGCTACGTGGAACTCATGGACGCGCTGAACCCGCCGCACCCGACCGAGCGACTCGCGTGGGTCAAGAGCTGGGCGCGCATCGTGCAGCACGCGCTCGCGCATGGCTTTGCCAGTGTCAAGCAGACCGTTGTGGTCGGCCAGTCCAGCTTCCCCAACGCGCTCTACTTTAGCGGTACCGAGCAGGAACCGAGCGTGCGGCTCCTCTTCCAGTTTCTGCGCGAGCAGCTCGATTTTGCGGCGCTGCGCTTGGTGGGCGTGATCGACGTCCACACGGGGCTCGGCCCGGCGGGCTACGACACGCTCATGCTCGACGTCGCCGAGGACGCCGCGCCGCTGCAGCACATCTTTGAAGGCCGCCGTCCGGTCGCGACAGGCGACAGCAGCGACAGCGCCACGAGTGGCTACGAAGGTACGACGGGCTTGCTCTGCCTGGGCTTCTCGTGGCTGCTGCCGGCGCACGTGCACGCGGTGTGCCTTACGCAGGAGTTTGGTACGTTGGCCGGCCCGTTCGTGCTGAACGCGCTGGTGCAGGAGCACGCCATGTTCCAGCACGCGCCGACGCGCCGCCTGCCCTACGCTGAGGCGCTCCGCGACACGTTCTACGTGCACCGCAGCGCGCAGTGGAAGGCCGACGTCGTCGCGCGCGGCGTCACGGTCTGGGAGGAGCTCGAGGCCCACATCTTCGGTGAGCAGGCGTAACCTTTGGGATCCTGAGGAGCTACACCTTCATAACTGCATGCCCACCTCTATTCAATGATAAGTTCGGATTTGTCAGAAACTAACCTCCGTGTTTTAAACAGTATGGTAACCCATGCGTACCCTACTGTACCTCCAATCGTACCCCTGTTGGGCAAGCGCTGCTCGCGATTGGTTGGCTCGTGAGGACTGGCTGGCGAGCGCTCCCCTCTTTGTTGTTTTGGGCTCTTTTAGACCGGCCGACCCCCATTCGTTTATTCGCCATCTACGAGTGATCAGACAAGATGGTGCGTCGCTGGCTTCCCGCCTGGGTCTAAATGCGCGTCGATCAAGGAACTAATGGTATGCGTCTATATGAACCACCAGCCTAGCAAGAAGGTTGTGAAGAAGACCACGTCGTCGGCCCCGGCCGCCAAGTCGACCAAGCCGGCCGGCTCGAGCAAGCCCGCCAAGAACCCGCTCTTCCAGAGCACGCCCAAGAACTTCCGTCTCGGCGGTGATGTTCAGGTACATGATTGAAACATCAAACAGCAACGCTTCGCCCGCAAGAGAGACAGGACGCGCGATGGAGACGACGCCCTCGCGGGGGTGTCTGTTCCACCGCTGTCTTGGCGCTGGTTCAATCAACCGAAAAACTGTGTGAGCCGGATGGAGGTACTTCTGTACCTCTGTCTGTGCGTAGCGGGTCCCCCACGACCGCAATGACACAAACACTTGTGGTGGCCTTTCATTCCTCGTGATGATTGACTCCTCAAGGGTAAAGAACCGCTGCAAAACTTGTCTCCCCCATCCGGGGGACGTGCTCTTGCTTTCCTTGTCTGCGAGGAAGCGTCGACCACAATGGACAGGATGTACTGACTTGTATGTGTTGCCTCTGTTATAGCCGAAGAAGGACCTCTCGCGCTTCGTCCGCTGGCCGCGTTACGTGCGCATCCAGCGCCAGCGCAAGATTCTGTACCAGCGCCTGAAGGTGCCGCCGTCGATCAACCAGTTCAAGAACACCCTTGACAAGAACAGCGCCGCGGACCTCTTCAAGCTGCTGCTCAAGTACCAGCCGGAGACCAAGGTCGCCAAGACCGAGCGCCTGCGCAACATTGCCGCCGGCAAGGAGGAGGCCTCGGCCCCGCCGGCCACGGTCAAGTACGGTCTCAACCACGTGACCACCTTGATCGAGAAGAAGAAGGCCAAGCTCGTGATCATCGCCCACGATGTCAACCCGATCGAGCTCGTTATCTTCCTCCCGGCGCTCTGCCGCAAGTTCGACATCCCGTACGCCATCGTTAAGGGAAAGTCGCGCCTCGGCCAGCTCGTGCACAAGAAGAACGCCGCTGTCGTGGCGCTCACGCACGTGAACAAGGAGGACAAGGCCAAGTTCGACTCGCTCTCGCAGTCGTTCAAGGCGAAGTACGACGAGGCCGCGCTCCGCCGCAAGTGGGGCGGTGGTATCATGGGCCTCAAGACCCAGAAGAAGCTCGAGCTCCGCGCCAAGGCGATCGCCGCCGAGGCCGCCAAGAAGGCCCAGTACTAAGTACTGAGTCGTCTTTGGGACAACGCTCGTGTGGATCGATCCACCTCCACTTCTACGACTCTCGTGGAAACCTAATGGCTGAATAAATCACTCACATCGAAGTGCTTCTTGCCGCTGGGTACAGATCTGAGTCTGAGTCCCAGTCGGTCAACTCAGAGTTCGTTGCCCGAGTGGTCAATTGATTGCGGAATGCGATGCCCATCATGAGCAGCAGCCGCTTGCGCGCGCGGCTGCTGCTGCGTTCTCTTCCTCCGCATGAGAGCCCAGCGACCGACCGACAGCCGTCTGTGTGTGCGCGTCGCTTCCGTCATCCACCGTCTTCTTCACGATGTTCTTGATACCGCCGCCCAGGACAGCACGCTAGTACTTGAGACACGCTCGCGGCGCGTGCGACCGCCTCTCCGCCAACTCCGCCAATGCCCAGCGACTGATTCCATCGTCGACTGATTCCATCGTCGGCGTTCTCCAATCGCACCGAAAGCCGCCGCGTTGCCTCCCACGGTCGACGGTTACTCATTTCTGCATTGGCAACACCTCTCCAGGACGCGAGACCACCATTTCAGGTCATGGACCCGTGCGGCAGAAACGTGCGGTCGCCTTCTGTGCGTGGGGGCAGCTGATTAATCATTTTGCTCCCCCCACCGGACGGCAAGCAGCTGCCGTACTGTGCTATCGACCAGATAGGCGCGCCTGACGTAATCGATTCGATCACCCTCCGCCCCACCTTCCAGTGGTCCTTTTGCAAACGGCATTCGCCAACTTTCCACCACCGCCACCACCGGCCCGAGCACGCATCGGACACAACATGACAGCAGCTAGACGGACCATGAACGCGGTGCATCCGTCCATCTCGACCGCAACGGCGCAGCCGCCCAGCCGCCACGCGCATGCGCATTACCCGCCGTCGCGCGACCGCGTCGACGCGCTCGCCGACATCCGCCGCGCCGCGAGCCTCGAGGACGTTCGCCTCGACGTGTCCGTGGCGCACACGAACCAGCGCCTGCGCGCGCGCTTCTGCGTCACGTTGCGACGCGCGCGCCGCCCGTCGTGGGCGTTCGGCGTCGACATCAAGGAGGCCAAGCAGTTTCGCTCTCAGCTGACGCACCTGGCTAAGACCCACACGCGCGACAAGTGCTGCTGCCACGTTGTCGTCGCATCGGCGGCGGCGGCCTCGAACGGCCCGCAAACCGACCCCTGTCGTGATGATGCTGACCAGTGCCCCATGTGCGTTCAGCTCCGCAAAGAACTGAAGGGCTGGCCCAAGTTCCCGGCGTTGAGTACCGTTGGTAAGCGCCACTTGGACGCCAAGTGCGCACTGCTCGCGCTCTTCTTCTTGCGCGTCTTCCGCGTGCTGTCGCGGAACGCGCAGTGGCTCCAGAGTTGCACGCTACTGCGCGAGTTGCTGCGCATGACCGAGGCGCTGTGCAAACTCCAGTACGAGGACGAGGCCGCGGCACTGCACGTGATCGAGTCGCTCACGCGCGTGACGCCCGTGGTCGTGGGCGCTCACGACACATCGCTGCGTTCTACTCACGAGAACCAGGACGACGATTTCTACGGGGGCGAGACGACCGACTGCAGTATCTGCCTGAGCAGTCTGTTCGAGCCCGCAGAGGCGACGACCGCGGACTCGACCGAGTGCGACGAACACAGCACGAGCTCGGCGCTGACGCCGCAGCCCTCGCAGGGCGTGGAGCTGCCGTGCGGCCACCGGTTCCACGACTCGTGCGTGTGTCTGTGGTTTCACACACGCCTGAACTGCCCCGTGTGCCGACAAGACCCGGCGACGACCGCCAAGGCGTAGACGTATTTGCGAGAGTAGATGTAATAAGTATAGAATCCCCACCATGATTAACGTCTTTAGTCGCGTGTGGTTGTCGTCTCACCACTGCTGCTGCTCTGCACAAACGACTGCAGCAGCTCAACAGCGTCCTTGTTGTCGCGCAACGTCGCGAAATGGAGCGCGTCCTCGCCAAACTGGTTCTTGGCCGACGCGTCAGCGCCCTGCGCGCGCAGAAAGTCGATGATGTCGGTCTGGTTCTTCTTGGCGGCGATCATGAGCGGCGTGTAGCCCTGCTCGTCCGCGTGGTTCACGTCGCTGCCGGCCTGAACGAGGAGCTTCGTGACCGCGAGGTTCGGGTGCTCGCAGTAGCACGCGTGGTGGAGCGGCAGCGAGCCGTTCTACGCAACCATACCAAGCATTTTTGATTTGTTCGTCAGCACGACTCCCATTTTGACGATGGCGTATGGTTCTGGTGTTACGATGTTGGTGATGGTCGCCTTCGCGTCGGCTTCGAGGAGCAACGCGACGCAGTCAGCGCTGCCCGTACGCGCGGCGTTGTGGAGCGGCGTGTTGCCAAACTGTACAGATCGCCACAGAATCACGAGTCACACCCGTGCAATCGGATAGGGATAGGAGCGTTTCGTGGAATCATTGCCGTACCTGGTTCTGGAGGTCCACGAGCGACGCGACGTGCTGGTTGTCGTGCTGCTCTTGGATCTTGCGCAGCACTTTCTTGAGGATCTCGGGCTCGTCGCGGAACGCGGCCTCGTGGAGAGGACTGTTGCGGTCCTATAACCACCAATGAATGCCACGGCACATGAGATAACGCGGTCACAAGCCGGCTCGGATGATCCCATCGCACCGGGGTCTTGAGTTCCCCGAGCTCCGCGCCGGCCTCGAGCAAGATCTCCACGACGGCTCCGTGGCCATTCGAGATCGCCGCGATCAGCGCCGTCGCGCCATACTGTCCACAGAAACCCGGTTCGTGAGCATCTGTCGAGCCGGCATGGAAGCGTAATGCGCCACCAACGCACCGACTGCTGGCGGTGCCAGTTGAGGTCGACGCTCGCGCGTTTGTCCGCGAGCAGCGCCGCGACCTCCTTGGCGTCGCCGTTGGCGCTTGCGTCGAAGAGCCGCAGCGTCTCCTTGGTCACTTCGCGGTTGTAGCTCATCTTCTCTTGGAATGAGCTCTCCGCGCTCCGCGTCGTTTCGAAGATACATGTCACTATATCTTCGTCACTCACTCGAAGGAACATGGCCACACAACTCGTGAGCTCCAGGAGTCTCCGTCTCTCGGATGCGCGACGCCGCCGCTGCCGCCCGCGTGGAAACCACGCCACTCGCGTCGCCTTCGCCGGGCCGGTCGTGCTCACACTCGGCGACGCGGACGACGATGTGTCATGGGACGGCTTCCTGGACGAGAAGGCGATGCGCGTGCGCCAGTCACTGCACGTGCGCGACGAAGCGAAAACATTCGAGGCCACGCAGCGGCATCGCCAGCACGTGCTGCGCGAGCACCGGGTGGCACCTCCAGCGCTTGCTGGGATGCTCCGTGACCACGAAAACGAGCCGGCGAACGAATGGGAGAGAGACGTTCGGCGCTGGTGCCGGCTGACGAGGCAGCACGTCATGCCGTGGACAAAACAGGCGTGCGAGGCCGAGATGCAGGCGGCGCTGCACGAAGTCTACGGGTTCCAGTGGAGCAGTGCGATGCAGACCTCGCGTGTGAGTGTCCTTGGCTGGCGCGGTCGACGGCGCGTCGGCTACGTGTGGGACATCACGACCTTCTTCTACTCGATCACCATCGGACCGTCTGTGAGGATCGTCAACGGGTTCGCGGGCGGTCACCTCGGAGGCGCGCACCATGAGGAACTGTAGCGGCTCGGTCCAGACACAATGGTCACACGGTTGGCCCGTCGGTACGCCGCGCTGGGCGCCGACGTCCACATCGTGTACCTCGAGAGTCGAGTCAAGACGACATATGGCGACACGCAGTGCATGCGCGCGATCTGTTGCTTGGAGCTGGTAGAGGCGTTTGACGCCTCGACGGACGTGTGGGCGTCCAACTTGATCTGGTCTACGTGGGAGCTGCTGGGCAAAACCGACTACAAGCTTCGCATCGGCGCGTCCATCGCAGCGAAAAGCACGAGCTATGCGCAGCAGTGAACGCTCGCGATGCTCGGGTGCATGGCCACGGGGAGGGAACTGATCACATAACGGCGGGTCCTCTCTCCATACCACGCTCGCCTCTCTTCGACTCGGCAAGCTCCAGACGACAGTATAGTTTTCGACTGTGGAGGCTCAAGACCCGTCCCTCCAAGGTCCGCCCAAACACCATGCACACCACCGTCGTACGCACGTCGGATTCGCAACGCGCCACAGGAATCAACGGCTCTGTGCTGTTTCGTCCATCCACGTAGGGTCCTGTCACCTTCTGCATGACTTTGACGCCCGTGACGCTGTGGAAGGAATGAAGCGTGCGCCGGAA
>JAADXJ010000550.1:0-19058 GCA_023337735.1 Pythium biforme
CCATCCCCACGCAAGTGGAACACGTCAACTCCCTTCACCATCGACCATGGGCAACGCCACGTCTACGCACCTGCACGACACACCGCCACGCCGCAGCCGCGCTTCCCGCGTGTCGTGAAGGCGCGCTTTGCGCTGCCGCAGACGGCGACGGTGCGCCTGCCGTTTGAGTTTTGGGCGCATCAGGACGACGACCACACGCCACTCGAGATCCGCGACGAAGAGACCGGCGCCGTTGTCTTCACGGTGCGCGCATCGCGTCCGCAGACCGCCACCGTGGAAAAGGATGGAGAGCCCCAGCCGACCCAGCCGCTGTTGCGGGACGAAAACGGCGTGCCCGTGGCCTCCATGGCGGCGTTCCCCGTGGGCGTGGATTATGCCATGTACGTGCCGCAGCAGCTCATGTCGGCCGGGCTCGGGCTTGGACTTGGGCTTGGGCTTGGGCTTGGCGTCGCCCGCACAGCGCCCAGTGACAGCACACCCGTGTGGCAGGAAAGCCGCGAGCTGTGCAACCTCCAAACCAACGCGCGGCCCATGGAGAAGCGGCTGCTCATTGAGCTCGAGGACCCCGTGACGCGCGAGCCGCTCCAGATTCGAGTGGACGGTACATGGCAGAACCACGAGGCGCTCTTTTGGCTGAAGCGAGGCGGCCAGCGCGAGTGTATTGCGCGTGTGTACGTCGACAAAGACGTGCGACAACGTCTCAAGCAGAAGAACAAGCAGAAGAACCCACAGGAAGAGGCGACAGATCCGCTGTCGCTTTACTATTGCGTAGGCATCGCGTCGGGCGTGGACATGTCGTTGATCGTGCTGGCGTGCGCCGCAATGGACCAGGAGCTCGCGAAGAAAGAGAGCGGGGCGGTCGGGGAGATCCCGAGCGACGAGATCACCAGGATGCTCGCGGAGCGCCACTACTGCACGGGCGACCGGAGCCGGGCGCACTCACGCTCATTCGTGACGGCTGGGCTCGTGACGGGCACAGGCGGGTAACTTTGAAATGGACCACAACGGAGACCACAGGGCCCGTAGGTACAGGGCGACGAGAGGGGATTAGTTGCGTCTCAGAACACTACTGATATGAACGTTTGCTTTACTGCTACGGGGGGTGGTTCGTCTCGACGCGGACTCCGCTGGGCGGTTTTTGTTACTTGGTCTCGATCGACGCGAGCGTGACCGTGGTGTGTTCTTCGTCGACGTCATTGGACTTGTCCACCTCAGGCAGCATGCCGAGCCGCGTCTGCTTGGAGACCGCGACGAAGAAGACGATGTTGATGCCCATCATCACGGCCAGTGAGAAGTGCAAGTACTCCATGTGGCCGTCGTTGAGGTTCGCGGGCACGTACTTCTTCCAGACGAGGATCACGGCCGACAACAGCGTGTTCCCCATGGCCGTGGAGAACGCGCCGAGCGCCATCGAGGTCGCGCGCATGCTCGCGGGCACTTCCGAGTAGTAGATGTCGTACGACGGGATGTAGATGAACACGCCCGCGAGCGAGTTGAGCAGGTACTGTGGCAGCGCCGCGCACCAGAGGAGGTCGCTCATGGGCAGCTGCGCGTCCGCGTTGTAGATGTAGTTTACAGTACCGTCGGTCGCAACGTACGTGAGCAGCGGGCGGCTGCGGCGGTAGATCTCGAAGAGCCCCGTCCAGACCATCGAGAACATGACAATGCCGTAGCCCGTCAGGATCTGCCCATACCGGCTCGGCGGCTTCCCAAACGTGCGCGCCCACCACGGGAAAACGAGCTTCTCGGTGATCGGGATGTACACGAGCGACGAGAGCGGGTTAAAGAGCTGCACGGTTGGCGCTGGGATTTGCGTCGCGTTGGGCGAAGCCCCCCACCGCACGTCGGTCTGCTGGATGATGGTCTGGTTGTTGCCGCGCTGGTTCTGGCACATATACCAGACCATGTTGAACGCGAGGAACGGCAGCAGGCGCACGACGCGCTTGATGTCGTCGACGAACTGCGCATCGTCTTCCATGGCCTTGGCAGCGTCCATGAACGACGTGTCGCGGCCGATGTAGATCCACAGCACCATCGCCACCAACACCAACCCGCCGGCGGCCTTGGAGACCGTAAAGCCCACTTCGCCGTGGTCCGCGAGCAGCGACGCGAGCACGTTCATTGCGAACGCGACCACAAACAGCACCATGCCCACGACGAGCAGCCGCGCGCGCACGTTGACCCGGGCAAAGCGGAGCACGGTCTGGACCACGCTGCTCACGGCGCCTTTGGTCGGCGGCAAGTTGACATACCGCGCACGCGTACAGAAAAGCACGACCATGATCGTCGCGACCGCTACGAACCCGAACGCGTAGTTGGCCGTGAAGCCGTAGGCCGCCGGGATCGCGCCCAGCCCGTGGCTCGAGAGCGACGGGAACACGGCGTAGCTGATCGTGATGCCAACGCTCGTGGCCCAGAGCATGGCGCTAAAGTACACCGCTTTGTCGCGCGGCGGCGCGCTGGGCGCGTACTGGTCGGCGCCAAATGCGACAAAGAGCCACTCGAGCGCGCCGTGGGAGAGCGCGACGCCGAGGAAGAGCCCGGCCGTGAACAGCCACTTGGCGACATGCACGCTGGGACCGGTCACGGACGGCAGCGACGCGACCATGAGCAGCGCGAACCCGACGAGGTCCAGCGACGCAAACCCGAACAGCGTCTTGAACTTGCCAAAGCGCTCGTCCGCGAGGTAGCCCACAAAAATGCACGCAAACTGCGAGATCGCGTCGTACGTGACCTTCATCGAGTTGGAGCCGACGTTGGACCAGCCGAGCTTCATGAAGAAGAGCTTGAGCGACTGGTTCAGCGCGAAGCCGGCCGTGGCGTCCAGCGCCTGGCCCAGCATCACGTACAAGCACACTTTGCGGAGCACATGGCGCTTGATCGTGCTCGGGCGGTCGTCCCAGTGCTTCTCGTGGTACTCGCCGACGACAGGCGCGAGCCCGAGCGGCGTGAGCACGGGCGACGACAGGCTGGGCATTGGGCGCGAGGGCGGGGGCGGGAGGGATGATTGCAGAATGGGAACGGACCGAAAAAGCCGCACGCCACGCGGCCACCCGTTTGCATTCGTCGAGGCGCCACGGGATGAACCAATGCGCGCCTGCGGGAAGCGTTGGACCTCTGCAGCAAAGATATGAGCCTCAGTTCCTGGTCATGCGAACCCAAATGTGCCTATCATTCGGAGACCGAGGGCCGCGATGAGATACCGGTAGTGATACCTACAAATCGTCCAACAAAAAGACCGTCTCCCCACGCGCACACGGATGACTGGGTCACGCCTTCCGAGGCGTGAGCCGATCGGAGGGATGCTGTGGACGGCGATCCGCCATTCTCGTACCAGCGCTTGTTGAGCCTTCACATGCGCGGACGAAGATCGGCGCGCGCGCCACGAGCGAATGGCACACCACGCCGCCGGCGACGTGGCCTGCGCTGATTCTTCCAGCTTCCGCGTTGCGCAATGGGCAGTTCCACAGATCACCACGGCTCTCGCTGCGCGGCCTGAAAAGCCGCCGCTCGGACGCGTTCCGGTCGCGCAGAGAGATCGATGAAGAGACCAGCCAGCTGCGTCGGGGTACAGGCACTGTACAGGAGCGCTCCTCCCAGCGGCGAAACGCACTTCGCGCGTGTGGCCGTATTGCTCGGGTCTATTCTATTCTAATACAATAAGGTCTGCCGCATCCAGTGGTGTGCGCCCGCCCTTTCTTTGTCGACACCGAACCAGCTCACCAGTCGATGGGCACTGACGCGTACTGTGATTGGCGCGTCCCGCGCACCAATGAGACTGCGCCATTCGATCTCCATCATCATGTTTGACCAGCTCAACTTCAAGACAAAGACGCGGAGAATCTTCAACCGTGGATTCACCGGTGACATGATGCCATGGCCGATGCCATGCCACGCAACCCAAGATGCGGGTCATTTTCTTCTTGCGTGTTCGCGGATGCCATCAACAGGTGGCGTTGACGAGCTCCGGAGCAACTGGACGGTGATTGGCCGGGAAGCGATCCAATCCTCCGCGTGGCGTATTCCTCGTCACGTGATTTGACATCCCATCGGGTACATCACAACGTTATGGCATCTTCCGTCGCGTGTGCGGTCTCCAGTGGTGCCATGGACGATTCGTACTTGCCACGACCTGCCGGATCTGTCGGTGGAGGCGCGAGTGATGCCCGACCTTCGGTACAGTACACGTGTGGAGACAGCAAGGCAACCAGCCCAGTGCGTTGCAAGCCATTCCTCGATTTACAGCTTGCGCTTCACTACCAGTCATGGCACCCAACCAGAACGAAGTCGCGACGGCCACGCCTGCCACGGCCAACGCGCCGGCCACTCCCGCCAAGCCGACCTCGGCGCTCCACGGAAGCGCCGCGTGGGTGCCGACGAAGGACGGCGCGCCCGTGCTGCCCATCAAGAACGCCTACAACCTCGAGGTCGCACCGGCCACGTTCGAGCGCCCCGAGTTCCGCCAGGTGTTCCCGACCGCGACGTATCCGCCGATTCCAGAGCTGCCATTCGACGACCGCGCCAAGTACGCCGACCCGACGCTCCAGAACTTGCTCGCGAACGCGACGGTCACGCACATTGCACCCAAGATCGGCACCGAGCTGCGCGGCATCCAGTTGCACGAGCTCACAGACGCGCAGAAGGACGAGCTCGCACTGCTCACGGCGCAGCGCGGCGTCGTGTTCCTCGTGGACCAGCAGATCACGCCAGCGCAGCAGCTCGCGCTCGGCCGCTACTGGGGCCCGCTCCACATCCACGCGTCGCTGGGCCACGTCGAGGGCGAGCCCGAGCTTTTTGTGGTCGAGGCGACCGTCGAGAACAGCGACAAGATCCTGCGCGCGCAGAGCGAGCTCGTGAGCGAGTGGCACAGCGACGTTACGTACGAGCGCCAGCCGCCATCGTATACGACGCTGCGCGCGCACACGGCGCCCGACGTCGGCGGCGACACGCTCTGGGCCTCGAGCTACGAGGCCTACGACCGCCTCACGCCGGCCTTCCAACAGTTCGTCGAGGGCCTCACGGCCATCCACAGCAGCAAGGAGCAGGCCGAGACCGCGCTCGCGAACGGGTACACGCTGCGGCGGCCCATCGTCGAGTTTGAGCATCCAGTCGTGCGCACGCACCCCGTGACCAAGCGCAAGGCGCTGTTCGTGAACCCGCTCTTCACGAAGAGCATCAAGAACCTCTCGCGCGCCGAGTCGGACGCCGTGCTTCGATTCCTTAACCAGCACATCATCCAGGGCCACGAGTTCCAAGTGCGGTACCACCTCGCCAAGGACACGGTCGCGCTTTGGGACAACCGTGTCACGAGCCACGCCGCGACCTTTGACTTCTTGCCGGGCAACCGCCTCGCGACGCGCGTGACCGTCCACGGCGAGATCCCGTTCTTCGAGACGCAGGAGCAAGGTGAGCTCAGTCCTACGCAGGCGGCCGTCGGAGTGGCCGCTTCGCACCCGTGAACGCCTTGTCGCCTCCCACGAACGTCCGTTGTGTACACTTGTCCTATAATTACATGGCCTATACATTGCGTTGAGCTTTCGCTGTGGCCGTGGTCATACGTGTGCCCACAAGGAACGGAACGCGCTCGTAGAAATTCCTCCTCACGTGTGCTTGCGGATCGCATGGCTCGACGCTGTTGCTCACTGCGCGTCGACTACCGATGCTGGTGGTGACCATTGCGCTCGGGCGCACGCGTACGAGAAGCACGACCCCATGGCTACCTGACGTGGCGTGCGGCGGCGTGTCCTTGATCCGTTGTGTGGGGGAGCCCCGTGCCCAGGACGCCTCCATGGCTTCTGCAGCAGTTGATCTCCCTCGCCCTCTTCAAAGGGCCGCGTGCCATGCAAGATCCCATGTCGCAATACCGTACGCTTGTGTTCTTCTGGGTGCTGTCGTCATGGATTCCTCGACTGTTTCATGCGACCGAGAGAGAGACCCCTTGATAAATTCTCCCCGCCTCTCGCGTCTCACCTCTTCGACCCCATCGATTGATATTCGTTCTGTCGACCACCGGTGCTTCACTCAATTCCTGCATTCTCAAGTTTTGTGTCCTCGTTGCTGTGCGCTCGCCGGTCGCCCCTTCCTGGCCACGAGACCCGTTCACACGCGCAACTCCACGGCTGAGTCGACGGAAGAAACCTCACCACGAAATGACTAAGACACGGACGCGAGTCCATGGACGCCACCAACACTGGACCATGGAAAGATTTGGGTCTTGGCTTCCCCAATTTGCACTCTTCCTGAGAAAAAAAACTAGCCGATCCCGTGGGGTTTCGCACGGCGACTGGCGTGAACATCGGTGCATCCAGCATCCATTCTCTGCTCACTTTGGACTGAACGGTGTCCCGGTATGCACCGCTGCCGGTACAGTACGACCTACGGTACGCGCTCGCGGGCCACGCTTGTGGTTCGCGGAATTCCGCGCGAACCGCGCGCCCGCTTTCGGACAACGTTCCGCACCCGAACCGCCATGCCACTGGGCAACTTTATCGAATGCTGCGCGTCTCAGATGGGTACAGAATAGAACGTGCCACACACGCGACTTGAACCTGGCAGCCGTCCCATCGCCATGACACAGCCGTCATCCCAAAACCAGGTGGTTTCCGATATATATCAGTGGTCTGGTCGGTCTTGTTTCACCTTGTTATGGTAGATGTTTTGATCATGTCACCTTCTTCTGGTATATTTTTGCCAAATAGATCTGCCCGCGCTGGCCTTCTCCCCCTGTCAAATCGCATCGAAAAGGCCTCCCTCTTCGCCACGACGCCACGAGCGACTCGACGAAGAGCTACAGACCCGCGCCGCTGCCACGGTCGCTCCTCCCACCCTGGCGCCACACGGCGGCCGCTGGTGCAATGATGGCGCCCTAAACACCAAAAGCACCGCTGCGGAAGTCACTCAGTCGCAGCCGCGGGGCAGCTGCCAGCACTGCCATTCGAACAGTGGCGTGGTGGTCGACGCGAGGGCGTGCGTTCTGGGACGCTGGGCGTCTTATTCCACCCACGTTCTTCTCTCGTTTCTCGCACAATGGTGGAGCGTCCAACACAGCTCCGCCCACGAAACTTGAGCGGCACAAATCCAATTGTGTGGGTCGTCCAATTGGAACGGGTGATTCCGTGCGATAGAGTCGGGCGCAGAGACTGACGCCAGTGGCGATCGACCGACCAGATGGAACGGCCCCACCATCTCTCTGTGTCGGTCTCTGACCATTTTCGCCCTTGGCTACGCCGAGTCATCTCTCTCTCTCACTCTCTCCTGCGGTGTACCAAGTCGAGAGACTCGGCCGGACGTCTTCTCGCCGGCGGGCGTGCGCACTTCGCTCCTCCTCCTTTTGCTGTTGCACATGAAGAGGAAGTTGCGAGTCGCGACCGCACAGCGCGTCGCACGTCGCACGAGCCTTAACCGGCTGTGCCCGTCGTTTGTGTTTTGGGTCCCCGAGAGGTGTGGCGCAAGAAGCTCACTTTCCGATTTGAGTCCGAACCGCGACCCAGACGCGCTTCAAGCAAGTTCACTCGCGCTTCCCGAGTCAACTTCAACCCACACCCACGCAAAAGCCCACACACACCCACACACTATGAACCACGAGTCGCTGCGTCAGACGCTCCGCGTCCACGTCATGC
Source organism: Pythium biforme (assembly GCA_023337735.1). Classification (NCBI taxonomy): domain Eukaryota; phylum Oomycota; class Peronosporomycetes; order Pythiales; family Pythiaceae; genus Pythium; species Pythium biforme. The sequence continues at coordinate 7,620 of JAADXJ010000550.1, forward strand.
GTCTGCGCCGACAACACCATCATGACGCCGTGGGCTGCACGGTCGACGAGCTCGTCTGCCAAGTCGAGGGCGTGCTCTCGACCGACAAGCCGGACTATGGCTTTGGCGAGGCCCTCGCACGCCTACAATTCCTCATAGGCGGTGCGCCAGCGACCGTAACGATCACCAACGCTGCCAACGCGAACGCAAACATGCCGTCGGCACCGACGATGCACCGCCGCGGCTCCATAGGCAGCGGCACCGGCCGGCGCGGGTCCATCAGCGAGATCATCGACGCCGAGGCCTTGGTCTCGCGGCACGCGCTCAAGACCGTCGTGTGAAAAAATCGACACGAGACAACACATCCTAGGCTCTCCATACACGACCGTCGGCCCACCACCACCACAACCTGCGTGTGATTTTGTACAACTAGTGAAGCCACCAAGAACGACGCCACCACCATCAACAAACCCAAGTGAAAAAGTAGAAGTAAGATTATCTAAAGTAGACCAACCGACTCCCATCCAGCTAGAAAGACCAACGATACACGAAATACACATCCCTGGATACGACCGACCACCGTGCATCTCCAGCGCCAAGCAAAGGAACGTTGGCACCGCAATGGCATGGCCACCGGCTGGTGAACGGGGCTGCGATTCGGAAGGGCACCGTGTTATACCCGCGCATGGAAAGTCAGACTTTACTCGATGTATTTTTATTTATCTACGGAGCTGCCGACCACCGAGGGTCTTACCACACCGAGTGGCATCCGATCTGCAGTTATATTTTCAGTGCCTACTACTGTATAGGACGAAGACGCGCCACTCGTCCCATGCTTACGACGTTGAAGCAGCTCAGCAAACCTCATGGTACAAGGAACATTTCTGATGCCCTCGCTGCTTGCGAGCCCAATTGGTGCACCGTTTTTTAAATGCATGGCGGGTTCATTTGTGCTGTGCTTTGCATTGCGTGTTCGTCTCTTTTCTTCAACGCAGAGCTCTGTCGTTAAACTACGGGTGTGACGATATCTACGGGTTAGCCACGAAACACCCTCGCGACCTCGGTTCCGTGGTCCACATGGATCTAATGGGGACAACTCGAAAGCCCGATCGACTCGGATCCTGCAAGAAAATAAAGCACTCTGTACTCTTCGTATCGTACCAGTATCGTCTTCTATTGTAGCCTGATAAATGTGCATTTGACCCGCACGGCCTACCACGCAAAGGTCTCCTGGTGGACGTCAAACACCACACCCATACGCTTGCTCAGCTGCTGGCTCTGCGCGACGACACCCGAGACCATCGCGGCCGGCCCGCACACCAACACGGCCACGCGCACGGGCTCCTTACTGGCATAGGCGTTGTTGCTGGCCGCCAGCGCCGATTCGCCGACCGTTTGGAGGATACCGGCGATGTCAGGGCGTTGGTTGTGCTTGAGACACAGCGCGAGCTGCTGGTCCACGGTCTGGGAGAGATCTTGGGGTTTGTTGGTGAGGTGGAAGTCGGCGAAGAACGTGTCATACTCCTGCGAGTTGGCGTTACTGGGCGAGCTCACCACATGGGGAAACCACGACGGCGTATGCGGTGGATCCGTGGCGACGTTGGCCTTGTCCAGCATGAGCGCTTCGACGAACTCGCGGTCTCGGACGGCCCAGACGAACCAGGCCTTTTGCACTGGCGTGCGCCGCGACTTGGCCGAATGGAAGAGATCGTTCGCGAGCGACATCATGGGCGTCACGCCGATACCGCCGCTCACAAATACAAAGTGTGAGTAGTGGTCCATCTCGATCGACACGGCGCCGTACGGTCCGTCCACCAACACGGTTACGTGTTCGTCGCTCTGTGTTTGCGCCGTGAACGCCGCGAGCTGCTTGGTCCAGTCGCCACTTGACTTGATGTAGAACGTCACGTGCGACTCGTGCGGCGCCGACGCGATCGTAAACGGGTGCCACTCAAGCGCCGAGATCGCCGGGATGCACAGAAACGCGTACTGGCCGGCCTCGTACTGAAAGCTGGGGCCACTGGAACTCACCGGCGGACGCGGGAACTGGACGCGCACAAGATCGTTCGCGACGAGCGTGACCGTGACTTGGCTTGCGTGGATCGCGCCGCCTTCGCGCGCGAACCGGCGCGTGCGGTACCCGTAGCGGTAGGCCATGTCCAGTAAGTGCGGCACAAAGCCGATGAGAATGATCGCGGCGCCGTGGATCACGCTGAACACGACGATCAGGAGGATGAGCAGCCAGTGGAAGCGCTGGAACACGTTGAAAAAGCGGCGCCGGATGGGCTCGAACGCGAACACGAGCAGCGCGCTGAGCGAATAGAAGGTGAGTGCGCCGGAAAACTGTCTCGGCATTGCGCCGTCTTCTTGTCCCTGGTGGCGAAGCCGGCGGCCGCGACGATCGGAAGTGTCTGATTCGTCCTCGTCTGAAAGCAAGTAGGCGAGCCCGTGGAGCCCGGCGACGATCCACGCGACGCCACCGAAAAACTTGTGGTAGAAGAGCGCGCGGTCGAACGGAATGCCCGTCGCGAGCAGCAGGATCGAGTTGTTGCGCACGGCCATTGCAAACACGATGACCATGACGATCGCGGCCGGCGTGCCACCGCCCGCGACGTCGCCGTTGCTCACTGTGACAGCGTTGATCGCGATGAAGGCCGCGGCGACAGGCAGCGTGACGATCAGATCGCCGAGTTTGAGCTCGAGCTTTTCTGTCAAAAACGGTACGGGCTTGGCAAACACCGAGCGCGCGAGCTGCCAGCGGATCGCGTACCATTTCTGCGCGAGCGAGTGCAAGTGGTTGGGCGTGAGCAGCGCCGGCGGCGGCGGCGGCGGCTGCGCGTGCGGCGTCTCGACCTGCGCGTAGTCTTGCATACCTGGAGCCACAAAGAAGAAGCCTTGGTGAACGAGCGCTCGCTGCGCGCGTGGGGGTGTCGACTCTGTCGTCGACAGAAGAAGAATGGGAAAGTGAGACCGCCGGTGCGTCGCCCCGGACTTAGTGGACGGCTTCGTCCGTCCTCTCAGTGGCACGAGACTGGGAATCTGACCATACATGGTATTATACCATTCCTCACAACCGTGGAAGTCAGGCCTCCTTCTTCTCATCCTGAGACAGGTGGCCTTCCGTGGGACTCTTCCTCGGAGCAGGATCACGCCAGTGGGCGCGATTACATGCCGCTTGTCCTCGTCCCACGTGATACTAAGGATACTGATACCTCATGAGAATTGATATTCTTGTTTGGATCATTCGTTCAGTCTCGTCACGCACTATGTGTCCTCATCTCTGGTACACTGTCAGATAACATATCTGCGAGTTTGGCAGTATGGACGGCGCGAGGACGAACCTGTGCACCGAACTCAAACTGAGTGTTGTCGTCAGCACACCCCGGAGACAGAGAAAACCAGCCACCAAGCCTCCTCAACACGATGTCTTGACGAAGCTCTTGAAAACAACCTAAGGATGGGCAAAGTTTTCGCGAGTTTGGGCAACTTGAGCAACTTGAGCAACCTTCAGGTTGCTCAAACTCACAATGTGGACCACACGACGCATATTTTTGTCGGTGTGGACCACATGGCGCACGCATTCAGTAATTTATCGAGCCGGCGATTGGGAATATAACGGAGCGTAATATCGGTCTTTTCTAATTTAGTGTACTGTCCACTACTATGAGCACTCAGTCAATGAGCGTATTGAAGGCGCCATTGCCCGAAGTTCTCAATGGCGTCAAAACGTTCTCGTGTCGACGACTTGTCGGCTTCTACGCGGGTTTCCAGCGAATATGGAGGAGCGTTCGCTGGTGATCTCGCCTGGGCACGCGTCCAAGAGCTACGCGACTTCGACGCTCAGCTCCGCAACCTCCACCGTCAGCTCCAAGTCGCGTTGGATCTTCACCAACAACTCCATCTGCAAATCCGGGACGAGCTTCACGCTTCGATTCAGTTGGCGGTCGAGACCGCGGAACGCGAGCCGCCTCTCGTTCGTTCCCTCACGTATTTCTTCCGTAAGGTTGTGCGGTTCTTGCGAGTGACGGTCGTGCCTGACGTTCACGCGTACGCTGAGGATCTAGGGTTTAGCGGAACTGCGTGCTAAGAAGGAACAAACGAGCTCGTTTATTATAAGATATATACGTCGATTTGGCATTCGACATGTTGTTTTCTACTGTCTTGCCTTGCAGCGCACGAGCAACCTGAGCAACCTGTTCAACCTGAGCTGGATGTGAGCAACCGGGAGGTCGAAGCAAGACACGGAGCAACACGATACGCACCACGAGCAACGACGGCAGTGTGCACCGAACGCGCCTTCTACGACGGCGGAGTTGATCAACTCTGCTGATATTCACACAGCGACGTACTTCTTCGATAGGCGCAGCGTCTTGGGGATATGGCGCCACATGTCGGTCTCGATGGCCTTCAGTCTCGCTGCCACAGACGTCTCAGACGGTTCGTCTGGTTCGATCTCCGCATACAGAATCAAGTGGAAGATCCGGATGCGCAGAGCTTCCATGTCGACGTTGTTGAATACTTGCAGGAATTTCTTCTTGTCCTCAGCTGTTGGCAGGCGCTCCAGAAAGCTGGGTAGTGCATACTCGCCGACCACGATCATAGACACAACGAGGCACAGGAAACCGCAGCTGTAGTTGTCGATCTGCATCGGCTCCTTTACTGTCTTGAAGTAGAGCTCGCCTAGGTCTTCATCAGCTTGGTTGTGATCACGGTCGTGCCACGACATTACAACCTCCTCAGTGTAAGACTCCCACATGACTTGGATGGTGTGGCGCTGGTGCGGGTCGTTCGTTGGGTCGTACACGTGCACGATTGTCTTCTTTGCGGCCCAATCGAACTTGATCGCGAGAAGCCCCCAGTGATAGTTGCTGATGTTGACCGGATGGATGAAAAAGTTGAGCGTCCGGATGTTGACTGGGGGTGGGACGAACGTGCTGCTCGCCGCTTGGGGATCAAGCACGAAGACGTCTTTGCGATGCCGAAGTGCGTGTGTAAGCGTGAAGAACAACACGAGACCTGAAATCCACTGCCTGCACTCGAGTCGGCCGAGAACATCTTCGTAGGTCATCAATATCGGTGGTGTTGCATGCGGTCCACGCGTTTCAAATCGCGTAGCGAGTGTGACGGCCTTGTGTTTGGCTTCTACGAGCCGCGCGATTACCGTAGTCGAGCTCGTGAAAATCCCCCGCGTCTGATCCTTGAAGATGCTGTCGAAGACCTTGGTCTTGAGCACCGTTGAGGTCTTCCACTTTCCGATGAACTTGCTCGTCTCATTCCACGTCGCCAGCGTGTTCACCAGCCCTCTCAAGAACGAGAGTGACACAATGTAACGCCTGCAAAATTCACAACAGCGAAATGGTTAGAAGGGTATGCACGACCTCGATAATGCCACAGGATATGTACTTACGCGCTGAGTAGGACGTCGCTGGACGGGAACTGCACCACATAGATGTCCTTCTCCTCGTTATCTTCTCCGATGTCTTGAGGGTCGTACTTTGTTCCCCACTCCTTCATCTTGTTCTCGAGAACTACCAGGGCCTTCTCTGCAGCTGTTTTAGGGATCGTGTACGATGGCGTGTAATCCGTCGGCTTGGCCCGAACCCGCTTCGCCGTCGGCTGGTAGGAGGACTGCCCTCGCGACGGATAGTTGTCGATCACGGCCTTCGCCACGTCCAATTTCTGCGTGTGTCGAGTCCAGAAGAGAAGGTCGTCGATAGAAATCTCCCATTCAGACTCGGAGCTGCCGGTCACCTCCATGTCCATCTTCTTCTTCTTGGCTGATACATGGGACGTGTGTACCGCATTAGTAAGCTCGCGCAAAGCACGACGATACAACACACAAACGTACGAGGACGCTTCGGTTGGTTAGGGGCCGGAAGAGCGAGACGACTCACTTTCGTAGTTGAAAACTTGATTTTTGGTGGTACAGGCTTCTTTACAGTGCCTGTTCGACAAGAAAGTGGTCAGTTTGTCCATCGTGCAGATTCCATGGAGTTGCTTTGCGCATACCTCGACGTCGCCGCCCTTTTATGGGCTCCTCGAAGGCCATCGTGTCAATTCGTGGTTGACTTGCTTCACTCTCACTACTTCCGGTCAGCGAAGCAGCTATCCTTTTCCTCTTCTGCTTCGTGCCTGTCAAACGCCAAAATATGTGAATCACCAGTGTGGTTTCAACTTTGTGGGAAGTGATGTGGAGCGTACCTGAGCTCGGTTGATCTTGAATTGGGCGAGAGCTGGCTCGCGGCGGAGTGCCCTTCTCAACGGGTTCCTGTTGCATCTGAATGATGGCCTCCAACTTCGCACGGACATCCTCCACCTTTTTTAGTGTTCTCGTCGCGAACCCTGCAGATTCTTCGCTCTCGAGGCGCTGATACGCCTCCTCCAATCGCTCGCACACGTCCTGGCCAACATGTGCGCTTGGGTCTTCGTGCGCAGCGTGCTGACCGGCGTGAGCTTTCTGAGGAACGTGAGCAACTTGGGCAACTTGCGATAGATGAACAAATTGGGCAACTTGAGCACCGTGAGTGTCGAGAGCGCCGTCGGCATCTGGTGGGTCTTGGGCATCCTGAGCAACTTGAGCAACCAGGACACCGTCGACAGCTTGCAATGGCTGGTCGTTGGCGTCGCCGTACATTCCGACACCGGTGTCGTCATCCGCAGTGTCGTCATCCGCAAACATTTCAGCTAGCTCCGGTGCCCCGGAGAAATAATGGAAGAATGGTTCTTGACACGATGGGGGGTTGTCGGTTGCACGCGCCGAAGGAGGAGTTCGTGGTGGGACGTCGGCGACACTATCGCTGGTACGGACGGCAAAAACAGGGTTCTTACCAGCAGCTGGATCGCCGACCACAACGCTGTCGTCATCTTCGTGGTCCGACACGCGAGCTGCCACGTCTGCGTGCCTCCACTCACTGGATACCTCGTCCTCAGAGTCGGCTTCGCCGGCGAAATCACCTTCTGCGCCGTCTTCTGCTCTCCATTTTGCCACGAGCCCAGCAAAAAGACTACGTGCTTCGGCAATGCGTGAGTAGAATTTGTCGGGAGGAGCACGCTGAACAGCGCGAGTCAGCTCTGCGACCTCGCTCGTGAACACAGTGCGTTTCTGTGATGTGGTAAGAACTGGATACCCACCTTCTTTTCGCCCTTTCACGTCCACGGTCTTGAACACTGCCATGTCGTTCGCGTCTACGAGCTGGGTCCCGACAGGAAAAGCATCCGGCACTGGAATGACGCCAAGTGTCGAGAACTTCAAGCGCAGAACCAACATGATGCCTTCTTCCAGAATAGAGATGATGCGCGCGGCATCCCTGATGTTCCATCGCCGTGCGACGGCTTCCGCTGGCAGCCTGGACAGCTTGAGTCCCAGACCTGTGGCCGCCATCATGTGCTCACACGGCAGCCGGTGTGAGACGTACGGATAGCACTGGCACACCCACGTCGTGGTATTGACCGTCACTGACGATTTGGAGGACTGGACCAAAAACACCCGCTGTTCTTCGGTCTCGAAACCGCGGACGAGTTGGCCGTCGTCTGTCACGCGCTGCGTTGAGATGTGGACGCGTTTGGCACTCATTTCCTGGACTATCCATACGCCTCGACCCCGTCGCGACTCGTAGTAGCACCATTGACGGGTCATCTTCTCGAGCGCGTACGCGGAAACCACCGGCGATGCAGAATGCAGAAAGTCCGGAACACCTATATTCGTCCGTGAAGCTCGCAGGCCCAGCGACAGATCGTTGACGACGACCTGGAAGCCTGATGCTGCAGAAGGAACCCAAAGAGTTTGTCGATCGTCGGGTGGTCTGGGAGGAAATCTTTGATCTAGGGTTTAGTTGCATGCAAAAGTAAGTTCGACTTCGGTAGTACCCGTCGCACATACAGCTGCGGACACGCACCTGGGCCCAGTTCGATTCCGAGCGATTGGTGGTCGTGTTTCCACCACAGTGTGATTTCGCGCGCCCAACGTCGCTCCAGCAGTGGTAGTCCCGGAACCAGTACTTGCGGAAGTACTTCAGAGCTGCCTCACTGATCCCACCGACGTAGTCTTCGAACGCCTCTCTGCGCGACGCGAAAACGCCCTCGGACTTGCAATAAATTAGAACTTTGAACTTGGCTTCGGTGACGCAGCGCACGTCTGGTGCCAATGAGTATTTTGGATTTGCCAGTGCGCGGTGGACCGCCTGGATGACGTGGAACTGGCACAGGAATATCTAGACACGAACCACCCACAGCGCGTCAATTGATCAACCTCCAGCTTCGTCATGTCGGTCAACCTGAGGTTGCCCAAGTTGCTCAAGTTGCTTGAACGTACCTCTGCATCCGGGAACATGGTCTTCACTGCGCCGAGTTCGGCCATGTCCTTGTCCAGGATAAACGCTTCGATGCCGGTCCATTTCGGGTTTCGCTCCTTGAAAAATGTTAACACGGCCTCAAGCACAACCTGCTGCTCGTTGAGCACGAGGAAGTCGCAGATAGGAATCCCCCGGCCGGTAGGCCCCGTCACGACCAAAGAGCCTACACTCAGCCGGTGTGAGATACAAAAATATACGATTCCCACCAGGTCAAGCATTCCTTACCGAGGTTGTAGCCGTGTGTGTTGGTGTTGTAAGTGAGGTCCATGCACACCGTTTCGAACCAGAGCTCGAAGACTGCAGCCTGGTCGCGCGGTCTGTATAATTATCGCGATCGTCAGTTTGTTTGCGTCGCGGAGCACGCACAACCGGTTGCCAGGTATCGCGATGTACGCCGTCATCATCTGCTTGAGCTTCGCCATCGACTTTCCCCCCCAGCAAGCTGGCCGCAATGTTGCGCATGTCTTGGGAGGTGAACACGACTCCTAAAAAAGGTTCCACGTCACGTCAGTTGAGATATATCAGACAATTCCGCAAGAAGGGGCGCACCTGTTTTCACTGTCGCAAGTGCAGCGGCGTTCCTCATCGGCGCGTCGAGCTGGATCGCGTTCCGCACGATCTCCAGCACCTTCTCACCGAACAGCGTCAGGTCGTTGACAGGCTGACGATTATTCATCAGCTTCATAGCGGCGGCGGTCGTCAGGTGGTTGTGGACAGCGTACTGTAGACACATAAACGGAAGCTTCGTTAGCGCTCTGCCACCGCCAACATCACCACAAGCACGTATTCATACCTGCTCAATGACGCGGACTTCGAATGAGACGGCTTGCCTTCCTCTCGCATCTCTCTCATGATGCATGACGAGGGCAAATTTGATCATCGCCTCGCAACCTGTATACCTCACGTGTTTGCGCAGGCGCTTGCCCTTGCTGCGGGATCGCTGGAATGTTCCGTGTGTGCACATGAGCTTCACTGACGCGAAACCGAAGTCCTTCTGAGGAATCAAGAATGGCGCGGACGTTAACCTAAACGCACAGCAACGTCAGAAACGACACATCACATACACATTCGGCCTTCTCGAAACGCACTTGTTGTTGTAGTTGGCACTCATCGAAGAGCGCCTTCGCCAACAAACAAAATTTCTCACACCGTACTCCGCCGCACATTCCATTGCCTCTTCCCACGTGTCGAAGACGAGTGGTTCGAAGGCGGGTAGCTCATATTTGTGGCCGTGTGCTGCGATCATGGCCTGGCGGGTCTTGTACGTCTTGCCATACCGCATGGTGTCTGAATGCATACCCGGTCAGCTCACCGCGAGCAACTCTTCGACAACGTGAGCAGATTGAAAGTACGTACATTGACGCTCCATAACGGTGAGCTCTTCGCCTTCGGTCAGCAAGCCGCTCGTGTCCGTCTCGCTGTTAGCTGCGCTCATCAATTCCTCCCGCTGCTGGCGTTTCGACGCCCGTCTGGATTTCTTGGGGTTCGGGCATGTTGAGGTCTCTCTGGGTTTCTTTGGGTTCTGGCGTTTCGAAGTGCGTGGCGTCTTCTTCTGGCAACGTATAAACCATCTCTTTAGCTCGTGCGTACTCAAGCAACACGCTCACGGACTACGCACCGATTTCTTTGGCGATAGATCCTTTTCAAAAGCTTCTTCGTCACTTCTTCGCGTCTGTTTTCGCGCCTTGTTTGGCGCCATTATGTTCTTGCCCTGCGCGTGTTTGATCCAGAGACCGCACATTCCGTCACCAAAGTCACAGACGAGTATTACTCACGCCTATCACGCACCGATTGTTTTTGCGGCAGATACTCTTCCGAAGATTCTTCATCATTTCTTGCGGACTGTTTCCGCGCCTTCTTCCGCTGCCACGCTTTCTTTTACTCGGCCTGGTTCAGCGTTGATCACTTGATCAATCACACGAACGCGCAACTTGGGCAACACAAAATACGCGCACCTTTCTGCACTCAGTCTGGGTAGCGGAATGCTGGGGAGTCCGAGAACGCTCGGTCTTGGTGTCACCACAGCACGAGAAATATTGCGAGCAACTTCAGCAACCTGGGCAACTTGCAGTACGACAAAGTCGACCGCATCATCAGCACAAACAGCACGGACTTACATGTTCGAAATCGTCATCCGACCGAGTCGAAATGTGACCCGCTCGCTCCTCGGCGTCGTTTCTCGAACGTTTCTCCTCGCTTTCTTCATAACTTCCGTTGCTCTCCTCGTCGCTCTCGTGCCCGCTACCGTCGCCACTCTGTTGGCTACCGCCGGCGTCACTCTCTTCGTCGACAGCTCTGAGAAGACCCGATATTTCCATCGCATTTCGTCGGGGTTTCTCGTTTAGCGTCGGGGCGAGCGACAAAATCCGTGGTCGCCGCCGCTCCGGTTCTGGCTCAAAATCGCCATCACTGCCAGTAGCTGAGCTCTCCCCGCTCTTCTCACTCGCGTCGCTCTCATGCGTCTGGCGCTTCCTCATCTCGCTGTCACGCTGGCTGCAGCGTAATCGCTGTCCGTTGCTTCTTCCGCGGTCGCTTTCGGTTGCTTGATTCCCGCGATGCTGCGATTTGCACGCTTCCCGCCCCCGTTGTGCCGTACAGCATCCTCTCCGATTAGTGCGAGGTTCCTATCAACGTAGTATCGAACTAGGGTTTATAACGCATGCCTAGTCTCAAGCCCAAGGCCCTGATCTCAAAACGACGGCCGAAACGAAGGCAATTGAAATCTTCCACCCGTGAATTATATGTGGTCCACATTGTGAATTTGAGCAACCTGAAGGTTGCCCAAGTTGCTCAAGTTGCCCAAACTCGCCATTTTCTTGCCCATCCTTAGGTTCTTTTAATGAGTCCGATGTCTTGACGAAACGGACCCACAAAACTGAGCGGGTACATACTGTACCGATAACGTGTGGGCCACGACTCGTGGCGCATCCAAAACGTGTCCCACCGAAGCGTAATCCACCGCCACGCCAACTGAACACGACGCAACGGAACCAACGTCACCAGTTGGCCCATGGCCCATGAGGCGCCTCAAAGTGACGAAAACAAAGAGCACTGAGGTGGTGCTGTTTCTTTGCGCGCGTGGCCACGCTGCGGCCGCTGTTGTCCAACG
>JAADXJ010000551.1:0-19051 GCA_023337735.1 Pythium biforme
CGCGGCGAGCCGACGGCATGGCGACGAAGGATCGGTGGCGACACCAGCGCGTCTTGCGGCGGCGAGTGCGACGCTCGACTTGGAGGACCTTGAACCGCCACGCGCAGCTCTTGGTGGGGATCATCGCGCCGCTCGGCCGCCTCAAGCAGCAGCGCCGCGTGCTCCATGGTCGGCGACGCAGTGGCGACGGGCACGGATGGGACTGGCGGCGACAGCAGAGGCGGCGAGAGGACCACCGGCGCCACTTTGCAAGGACTCGTAGACGCACGGGACAGAGGCGCTGGCGTGACCGTCGCTGTCTCCTCCTCCTTGCTCTCTTCCTGCGCCGCCACAGCTGTGCTACGAGTTGTGGGCTCGCGAGGGGACGGAGAGCGAGCGCGCCGACCGCGCGTCGACCTCCCCATCTTGAGCAGTGCGGGGAGTGGACCGTGGGGTCTCAACTTTGGCGCGACCACCAGGGCGTGGTATGTGTGACCTCCTCCGCCACAAACCGAACGGATCGCGTGACCCGAAATTGATCCTGTAATATCAGTACTTGTGACTTCCACGCCTCGTTGACCAACACGGGCATCAAGCTCCTCTACTGTATATACTTAATTTATAAAGTATATACAGTAGAGGAGCTTGATGCCCGCATTAAAATACTGGGAAGGACCTTTGACGCCTGTATCTAGATACAGAAGGGCCTGTGCATGCTTCCCTGTGTTTATGTTGGCTGTGTGTGTGGAGTCTTGTGGAGCTGGCGGTCGGCGTGGGTGGCTCAAACGGAGCCACTATAACGGAGTCTCTGGGTCGCCGCCATGCCGGGTGCCCAGTTCACGGTGCTGGTGTCCACATGCTCGACACGGTGGGGAGCTTCTGTAGGCTGGCAAGTCTCACGATTCCATACTCGACAAGCATCCAGAAACGGCGTGGCCCCCCGCTCAAGTCTCCATTCCAGCTCATATCGATCTACGCATACGACAACGACCTTTCTTGGGCGATGCTCTCCTCCAGCGGTCTAGTCTTCGTTGTACTCGTCGCCCATGGCCTCCTCAATCATCCCCTTCAGCTCCAGTCTACAGACACGACACCAACCGCCACAAAGGTTGAGAAAATCTGTTCTTCCGCACCAATTTTATGACAGAGACACCGAGGATACGAACCGGATCTCGGTGACCTCGTCGCCCTGGAGCACGTCCTTGACAAAGCGCGCGTCGACGCGCATCTGCACCATCTCGAGCGCGCCGCGCAGCACGCCACAGAGCACGTTCGAGTACCAGAGCACGCCGTAGGCGCTCGGCGGCAGCTCGACAAACTCGGTCAGCGGGTTCTCGTAGATCAGTAAGCTGCAGGCCGAGCCGTCGGCGTTCCACTGCGCGACCTCGGTCGTGATGCCCAGAAACATCTTGAACGCGACCTTGGCGACCACTTCGGCCGTCTCGCGGAAGTCCGAGCACGCGCTCACGCCCGACTTGGCCAAAAACTCGTCGATCAGGCGGATGCCAATGTTGTAGCCCCTGGCCATTTCCGTGAGCAGCTACGGTTAGACCCAACCAAGAATCGATCGACCCTGCGCTACCGCGTACATCGTGTCGAGCTGTTGGTTCACGGCCTTGAGGTCTTCATAGTCTTTGATGAGCTGCATAGTGGCTGCGCGTGAGACTTGTATACCGCAGCAGATAGAGAGAGAGAGCACGACGACCGAACCTGCGTGACCATCGTGCCGTAGGTAAGCGCGAAGAGCTCGCCGTTCTAACCATGAGAAAAGAAACACTCATAGTTGGACCACCACAGGCGACTATAGACGCACGAAGCTTGTTGAAGGGCGACGCACCACTTTGCTCATCTTGGACCATGTGAGGTCGCCCAGGCGCTGGTGCGGCGGCCGCGTCGTCGCCATTTTTGCCGTTGCTTTCTTCGGTTTGGATTCGCTCTTCTTCCCAAAGCAGGCAACTCGTACTTAATCGAAGTGATACTTTCATTCTACTAAGTGCGAATCTCTAACATGGACACGGTCTACAAAGAATACCTTGTTGTGGTATATCTACCCGCTCAATCTACCAGTATTTGTGACGACGCTGGAGCTTCCCACTTTGGAGCGCATGTTCGCCAGCGCGCGACCAGACGAAAGATGGAGGACTTTGCGGCGCAGTTGCAGCGCGAGCTGCGCGCCAAGCACGCGCACTTGATGTTCCAGTGGTACGAGATCGTTGACTGGACCGAGCCGCTCATTGTTGGGCTGCTCTCGCTCCACATTGTACTCTTCGCGATCGTGTTCCTCACGCGCCACCACTTGTACCTGCAATTCGCGCTCTTCACCGCGACGGTCATGCTGCTCTTCGTGACCGAGTCGCTCAACGCGTGGGCGCGCGCCAACTGGCGCCTGCTCTCGACGCAGCAGTACTTTGACGAGCGCGGCGTGTTCATCGGCATTTTCTACGCGGGGCCGCTGCTCGCGCTCGGCTTCTTCCAGTTGGTGCGGTCTAAACTACTCGTTCGCTGGAAATGCACGGTTGTTGGTGTGTTCCTGACAATGTGTTGCGGGTGTAGATGCTGAGCATGAAGTCCATGGTCGGCATGATCATCACCATCAAGCGCCACGAGTTCAAGCAGCACCTGCAGCAGAAGAAAGACCACGAGGAATAATAGTACCCATCTCGCCCGTTCACGTTCAAAAAACCTGTCGGTTGTATTTCGTTTTCTCTTGGGAAAAAATAATCATCGTCGAAGACGGAAGACACTAGTACCTATCGCCCAAAACCCAGCAAGGATTGCCGTCACTACCAGTGGACGCAGCCCGCGCGTGCCACTGCTCCGACCCGTGCCTTCGTTGGCAGGGACCGTACGATCCGTATCATCCAAGTGCTTGATAGTCTCCGCACTGGCAAGAAGAAGATCGCGACGAGCAGCAGCAGAAGCCGATCGCGCGGCGCGGGTGCGTCCGGCCTCATCTCATTCGAGCTCCTGCACGGGAAACTCCTTCATCCACAGCTCGTGGATAAAGTCGTACAGTTCGCACGACACCGAGACCTTGTACGGCGTCGGGTTCAGCGAGCGCACGACGTCCTCGCGGATGAGCTCAAACTGCGCGGCCACGTGCTGGCGGCGCTCGACGAGCGTGGGCAGCGTGCCCACGACGCCGCCGTTCGCGCCGTCCCACACGAGCTCGTGGAGCGGGATCACCGACGACGGCGTCACGTACGCGCGGCGCAGCTCGTCAAACGGGTTCCGGCAGAGCAGCTTCTTGCCCACTTCGGGCGCCTTCTCGTTGCACCCGATCATGAGGTCCAGTAGCGGGCTGCCGTTCGAGCCGACCAGTCGGTAGGCCTCTTTGCGGCCTGGGATCGTGACCTTGCTCGGGTCCTGCGAGAGCTTGATGCGCGGCAAGCCGTTGATCTCGACGAGCTTGTAGACCATGCCGAGTGCCGGCTGCGCCTGGCACGTGACCAAGTGCGTACCAATGCCATACGCGTCAATCTCATGGCCCTAGATAAATACAAAGACAAAAAACGTGAGTATGGCGCGTCCAGCCATCGAGGGGGTGGCTAATCGACTTACACCGACCTGCTCATTGAGCGAGTTGAGCACGGCCTCGTTGATATCGTTGCTGGCCGTGATGCTGAGCTTCTTGAACGACTCAATGCCGTAGCGGTCCGCGACCTCAATAAACATCGCGCGGGTCTTCTTCGAGAGGTACGAGAGGTCGCCGCTGTCGAGGCGGATGCCCACGGGCTTGTATCCAATCTCGTGGAGAGCGAGCGCGACCGCCAAAAAGTTGGGCACGCCCGACGTGAGCGTGTCGTAGGTATCGACCAGCGCGAGGAACACGTTGGGGAACGCGATCGCGTACGAGAGGAACGCCGCCAATTCGCCGTCGTTCGTGCGCATGGCATCGAGCTCGCGGCGGTACTTCATGGTGATCTCAAAGAGGTTGTGGCCGCCGAGCGTCACGATCTTGACGTCGTCGAGCGACATGTGGGCTTGCACAAACGCGTGCGCGTGGGTGCCCTTGATCGGGATGCCGTGGAGCTTGCCGGCGAGCACGTTGCTCGTGCCGTCAAAGCCGGCCATGTACGAGTACCGCGAGGCGCTCAGTCCGCCGTCGGGGCCTTGCGCACGGCGCAGGCCAAACTCTAGCAGGCTCTTGCCGGGGCCGGCCGCGCGCTTGAAGCGCGTGGCGTTGGTCGTGATGAGCGACGCGTAGTTGAGCAGGTTGAGCAGCGGCGTCTCGAGCAGCTGGCCCACGGCGAGGCTGCCTTCGATGCGCACGAGCGGCACGCGGGGGAACACGATCGTGCCTTCCTGGATGGCGTAGACCTTGACCGTCGAGCAGTCGACGGTTGCGAGCCACTCAAAGAACGCGTCCTCGGCGTCCGTGAGCACCGAGCGCAGGTAGGCAATGTCGCTGTCGGTGAAGCGGAAGGCGTTGATGAGTGCGAGCGCCTCCTCGAGGCCGGCAAAGACCGTGTACTCGCCCTTGAACGGGTTCTTGCGGAAGTACAGGTCGAACACGGCGTGGTCATTTTGGCGGCCGACTTTCCAGTACGCATACACCCTATTGGGGCCATCCAGAGATGATGGTTAGTCCATGACGGCAACGGACGCCGACGGTGGTTAGTTCGAGACGTACATCGTGATCTGGTAGAGATCCGTGAGCAGCGGCGAGACCAGCGAGTTGGTCGGACGGAAAGAGTTGTCGTTCATCATGGTGGCTGCGTGGTCTGTGTGAAGGGGGGTCTCTGCGCTCGGAGCGAGCAGGAACGAATATGGCGCTGGCGGGTCGAAGCGGCGTAGGGGAGCGCGGCGAGGGGCTAGGGAGTCAGAAGCCCGCGGGGAACAAGTCGAATGGAGTTTTGAGGGCGCTGAGATGGTGGCGGTGGCCGCCGGGGAAGAAGGGAGGAAGAAGGCAGCCGTGCCAGCGTCTGGCTCGTGGTCACCCATCTGTGACCCGGGAGAAGGACTGGGCCGGGAAAAATTAGTCCAGAAGCGCTGGCGGCCGAGGCCCTTCTTGTCTCGCCACCAAAGCGCGACGGGGGCTGGCGCCTCAAAGTTCCCCCCAGCCAAGGTGTTTTTAGACCGCCACGCACTCCCACAAACTTGCATCAAGTGTCGCAAGAACCCTACCCCGTTTACACACCAGATGCTCCCAGGGGAACCTCTCAAAATGGAAGAGAGAGGCAAAAAAGAATGCTGTTTACATTCTCGTCCTGTGGTAAAAGCACCTTGACAGTATCCTGTGAGAATGCATTCTCCTTTGAGCGAACCACTCCGATCGCGTGACGGGGCAATCGCGTTCCTGGAAACATTCACTCTTGGTTAGGGATAGTGCGGTCGTCGAAGCAGTCCATCAAAACTGTGGCCGATGCCATCATTACGAATGACCGCATTACGGCGGAAATTCTCCGACGAGTGAAGGCATCCACGCGAAGACTGCGGAATATCCACAGTGTTCCTAGTAAATCACATCACTCTTCGGTAGCATGCAGCACACGAGACCCCAGCGCGAAAGCCAGAGAAGCTCAACCCTTTTGGAAGAACGAGGGACCAGACAAAGCCGTACTTCTGAAGTACTGTCATGCTGCACCACGTGATCGCGTTACCTGACGTTAACGCGCTCGGATTGGTTGATACTATCCCTCCCCAAACCCTCAGTTTGCCAGCCCACTGTTTTTGGCACGATCATCAATTGTGGGAGGTCTACCCATTCAAGAAAATGGCTTCATTTTTGTGGCTTCCCTCACGAACACGCACACAAGCACCATTGCGCGAGCGCCACACGGGTTCCGTTTCGACTCTCTCTCTCTATCTCAGCGGGATGGACGTGGTGGCATTGCTGTATTGCCGCTGATATGCGTCCCTTCGTCTGACGATCGGACGCACGCGAATGGCTGAACGCGATCACAGCGCTAGTTCCACAGGAACGCCTGGCAGCCACCAAAACTTGCCCAACACATGCATGCGTGCCTCCCGCTTGACCACAACACCATTACTCTCAGCCACATTGTCCAACTGTTCCCACGTCGTCACGAACGGATGGATGCAGAACAAAAATATTGCTGGAACATCTTGCTCAAGATCCAACATCCGCTCGTTGGTGCTCCCAAGCGGTTGTCTGTGTCGATTATCGATAAAGTCTCGGAATCCCCCCACAGAATGCAAGCGGTGGATCGCGATGGCTGCGGCACTTCACTTCGTGTGTCGGCCTGTCGCATTCCCTTGACCCAGCCAGGTCGGCTGCGTGATCGTTCGATAACGACAGTTGCAGGAGCAGCGCACCAAAATTCTGGGCCTTCAACATAGCAGCGCGACCCTCTTGGCAATGTCATCGGCATGTCTCGCCGTTCCAAGCGCTCTCTTGGATCCAAGACTTGCAATGGGTACAGTCGGGAGTCTTGGTAACTCCAGGGGTACGTTTCCGTGTTGTGTGCACCACGCCACTTTAGGAAATCAGGTGTGTCCCACACCAAAGATACATCCCTCTCTTATCCGATTGCACCATCGGGTTGCCACGTGGACGCGTCTTATTCTCTAACAGAGGGCGTATGGACCTCCGTATCGGTTTCCGCAGGGATCCGCTGACACGCGTGTTGTTTGCTGTGTGTGCGGCCGTGGGGGGAGCAAAGTCCCCCACGTTGTGTGAGAGAGAGAGAGAGAGAGCCCCTCAACACGGTCCCTCCGTTCCTCCCTCAGTTCCTCCCTCCACCACTACTTGTCCCCGCCCTCGCATTCCCCCTCCCTCCCAAAGCACTATGAGCGCCGCTGGAAGCCCCAAGGCCGCGCCCGCCGCGGCGCCAGCCGTCGAGATCGAGGACATCGAGATCCCCGATGTGATCGAGCGCCTCCCCAAGCCCGACAAGGCCGCCCACGACGCCGCGCTCGCCAAGATCGACGCGACGATCAAGAAGCTCCAGGAGCGCACGTCGGTCGTGCGCACCGAGATGGACGCGCTCAAGACTGGCCGCGGCGGCTACGGCGAGCAGATCCAGGCGGCCAAGGCCGTGTTCTCGGAACTGCGCGCTGCCAAGGACAACCTCATCCAGCAGCGCAACCACCTCACGGCCAAGGTCAAGTCGACCCTGGACAAGAAGGACTCGACCATCAAGACCCAGAAGAGCCTCCGCGCGAACCTGCGCTTCCAGAACGAGGACGAGTTCGAGAAGGAGATCCAGTCGCTGCGCCACCAGCAGGAGACGCGCTCCATGTCGCTCAACGATGAGAAGCGCCTCGTCAAGGACATTGAGACCCTGCAGGCCCAGAAGCTCCAGGTGCGCGGCATCCCGGACGACAAGAGCGAGGTCGAGAAGGCCAACGATTCGATCAAGGAGATCCGCGCGCTCCAGGCCAAGAAGAACGCCGAGATCGACGCCGTCCAGGAGAAGCTCACTGCCCAGAAGCTCAAGCTCGACGAGCTCTACAAGCTCAACGACGAAGAGAAGAAGCAGGACAAGTTCCCGGCGCTTGCCAAGGAGCGCAAGGAGATCAAGGAGCAGCTCGACGCCGAGTTCACGCAGCTCAAGCAGCTCCGCGCCGACTTCAAGGCCGCGAACGACAAGTACTACGAGAACATCCGCCTCGTGCGCAAGAAGAAGGACCTCGAGCGCAAGAAGGAGGACGAGCGCCGCCGCCTCGAGTACGAGGCTAAGCTCTCGGAGTACGAGAAGGAGATGGCCAAGATCCACCCGTTCCAGGAGGAGCAGGACCTGTGCGACGCGCTTGTCTCGTTCATCGAGAAGACCTACGCCAAGGAGCTCAAGGAAGAGGCCGAGGAGCAGAAGACTGAGGCCTCGTCCTCGGCGACGACGGCGCCCGCGACGCTGGACGGCCTCAAGCCCCTCCAGCGCAAGGAAGAGGAGTTTATGAGCTTTGGGGGTGGCAAGAAGAGCAAGAAGGGCGGCAAGAAGGAAGGCGCGTCCAAGAAGGTCAAGCGCGACGCCAAGCTCTCACTCCAAATGGCCCAGCTCGACGCTTACAGCTCGATCGGTCTCGTGCCGCCATCGACGGTCGGTGCGCTCAGCGACTCGCTCAAGGCCATCAAGGAGAAGAAGGAGTGGTACACGGCCCAGACCGAGCGCCCGAAGAAGGCTGAGCCGATCGCCACCGAGGCCCCGGTGTCGCCGACGGCCGCCGCTGCGGCTCCGACCGCTGCCAAGTCCTCGCCCAAGAAGAAGGCGAACAAGAAGCTGAACGTTGTGGACAAGAACGCGTTCCCGACGCTCGGCGGCGTGGACGTCGCGCCATCGTCGCCCAAGTCGTTCGGCAACCCCGCGTGGGGCCCGGGCATGGCGCCGCCGGTGCCGGCGTACTCGTCGTTCATCTCGCAGCCGAACGACGAGGACGAGAACGCTGACTACGACAACTAAGCGCGCAACGCGCTCGATGCGGTGGAGAGAAAGGCAAGGTGTGTGTGGGGGAATGCACGTGTGGACCGCCTCCCGTCGGTCCAGAAGACGGGTGTTGTCCAGCGCTCGCTCGCCCCCCAGTTTTGTGTTGTTGCTAGCCAACCCTCAACTTGTCTTTTCGCGCGCGCCCGCCAACGCCACCCAATCGTAGTACTTCGTAGCTTAGTTTGCTCGTGCGCTAGGAGGCTTCAGTGTGACTGCGGAAAAGGGGCTACTGTAGCGCTCTCTCTCTTCCCAAATGCGCCGCCTCTTGTCGACAGATTAGTTTGATAAATTAGATCCCCTCACCATTCTCTGAGTGATCGTTGTGTGGTTCCGTTGGTGTTGCTGTTGTTGGTGTTGGTGTCGTCGTTGTTGGCGTCGTCGTTGATGGCGTCGTCGTTGCCGTCGTTGCCTGGACTTCGTCGACCTGTGCGAACAGCTCCTGCATCGTCACGTTCTTCTGGCGCTCGGTCGCGAGCATGAGATGCAGCATTTGGTCGGCGAGTCGGTCCTTGAACTGCTGCGCTTCTTCGAGCTCGACCTGCGCGAGCTGGGTCTCGCGCTGGAGCAGTTCGTACTTGTGCTGGACGCGTCGAAACTCCCGCTCGGCGACCGTCAGCTTGCGGTATAACGCGTGGAGCCTGGTCGCGTGGTGTGGCACGAGCAGCTCGAGATTCGCGAGGTTGCGTCGCGTTTCCTCGTCGTCCTCGAGCTCGTCGTCCTGTAAGGAAGAGGCGGTCGACAGAGAGGACGGGGAGCGGCCTCCTCCGAGCGACGACGACGAGTCCTGCCGCGACACCATGGCCGCGGGGAGGCGCGCGGCGCGCTCAAAGCAACCGGCGAGGCTTTGTTGCATGTACCCAAGTGCAGCCGACGGGATCGCCAAGAGCCGGAACGAGTCCACGCGGGCGCGCGCCTTGGAGATCGCCGAGGACCGCGGCGACGAGGCCTCACTGATCGCCTGCGCCAGCAGCTTGTCGAACCGCTTGCGCAGCTTACGGCGCAACGTGGAGCGCTCCGCGAACGAGAACGTGACCTCGCTCAGCGCGTACGACTTTTGCGTCAGCACGGACGTGGCTTGGGCATTGGTGCGGTCAACGGCCTCGATCTTGCGACGCAGCACGTTCATGTCGACGGCCGTGTCGGCGTCAAACTGCTGCAGCCGCGTGCGGATAAAGTCGAGCGACTCTTTTTGCTTGAGCGTGCCGTCTTCGTCCAGCATGGGGAACAAAATGGAATGCTCATGCGACAGCGGCGCCTGTTGCAGGCGCAGTCGGAGATACTACAACCAAGAAAAGCAGCGTCAGAGAATCTATGCGTTCATATCCAAGGAAAGCACGTAGCCGGGCACATACCTCGAGGTTGCGTTCTTCGTCCAGTTGGTGCAGCATCTTGCGCGTGATCTTGTACGACATCGCGGCCGAGATGAGCTTGTCGGCCGAGAGCGCGTCTAGGTTGAGCCGCGGATGCTTGCGGAAGTATTCGCTGCACGCTTCCATGTCCTGGTAGACACCAACGGGAGATCCACGGTGAGTGCAGGTGGTCGATGGTCCACGTGATTACAAAGTTAGACCGCACCAGATTGATGATATGAGGTCGCACATGGGCGGTGACGGCAAGCGCGACTCGGTAGATCATCTTCCATCCGTCGACGAGCACAAGATCCCACACGCGAACCAGCACGTCGAGCGAAAGCACGCGCGCGAAGAGCGTCGCAAACCACTTGAGTCACACAATGAACACCATGGCGTTCCACAGGTCAGCTCATGTCGACAGCGCGCAGGCGCGCGGAGGTTGGTTGGTATAGTTGGTATAGTAGCGCCTCGTTTACGTACCTGCGTGACGAGCAGACTCGGGTGCATGCCAATGTTCTTGAGGTGCACGTGGAGATCGTAAAAGTGGCGCCGCAGGAGCTGCTGGTACAAATGGATACACCGCGAGAGCCCGGGCATCTTGTGGCACCACAAATCGTCCATGCCAAACCGTCGGATGAGCGCGACCACGAGCCAGAACGAGGCCTCTTGCGGACCCATCTCGTACTCGACCATCGCAATTTGCTCGCCGTGGAAGCGCATCAGCATTGCGGCAGCGACGTAGTTCATGCCCTGTCGAAAAGGGGTTTTGTGATTCGGCGGATGGCATGTGAAACATCGGTACAGTCGCGTGGTGAGATCGTACCTGGCAGTACCCCACGTCGGGCGCATGGAGCGACACAGCCTTGAGCACATTCGCGAGTTGACGCTGGCCGTCTCCTGGGATTTTGGCATTCGTATCGACCGTTAGATGTGCATGATAGTGACGGCGAAATGAGCGAGCGCACCTTGACTGCTGGCGAAGAACTTGTGCATGGGGAACGTTCGGTCAACATCGCGACTGATCTCGCCTGCGATGGAAACCACCTTCAATAACATCATGATGTCATGACGGATAGGGACGCAGGCACACCTTCGACGCCCGTTGACGCCAACGACGTGGGTTCGTCGTCACTCGCAATCTCGAGCAGCTACGGACTGAACAGTTAGTCGCACGACATGCGCATCCCTTGGCGTGGCGACCCTTTGCTGCTGCCGCAACCTACCGAGAGGTAGAACGAGGCCTTCTCTTGATCTTCTCCGCCGCCAGTATCCTCCATCGACGACGCAGACTTCGCGACGAGCTCTGCGACGCCCGCTTCGTGCAGCCAACACCTTCAGCAAGCAGCGCACACTCAGTCGTCCACATCCACACGCGCCCGCCCAGGCGTGTAGGGTCTGTCGATGCGTTTCCATACCGCAATCGTGTTGCCGCTGGGAAGCCGTGGAGCGCGAGCGCGCACCGGCGCAGTCGGTGGCGCTGCACAAAAGCACGCAATCCTGTGGACGTACACGCGAGCCTCTCAACGCAGTCGACCTGGAAGCGTTCACTTAGACCCCCAAACCCACGAGACGTCGCCTGTGAAGCCTCTTGATTCGTACCTGTAGCCATCTTTTCTCAAACACAAGCAGCAGCGCCGCATCGCGGTGCGCAGCGTCCAGCGACGGCGCCATGTCGGGCGGTCCCACCGAGAATGCAGGTTTCCACGAGGGCGGGGTTCAGCGTGTGGTCGATATTACTTTTGTCGACTGTCGATATTATTGTCGACATATTATTTTCAGCCAATGATCTCTCACCTTGCATTTTCAGCCAATACAATTCGAACGATTGCTGTGTTTGGCGCGCAATTTTGTCAAGCCACACTCCAAGGGAACCTCGCTCCTGTGGCAACAGCAATGCTGGGCAACGCCGACCTCGTGATCGTACGTGGCTCGCGAGGCGGTCAACGGACCGCCCATTGCGTTAACCCCAGGTGTCGCCCCATGTCGCTGACGTGCTGCTCTCGTTTGGTGGGTTTGCGGGCGCCTAGATCGGCCGGAAAGTCACGCTCGTGCCGTACGAGCGCGAGCATGTGGCCAAGTACCACCAGTGGATGACCGATCCGTGGCTCCAAGGTACGCTTCTGTACTAGTCCCTGCGTACAGCGTGGCTAGCGCTGCAATGCGATGTGTGCTCTTACGGCTATGGGTGTGTTGCCTCGTGGTGGTGGTGGCTGCAGAGACGACGGCGTCCGAGCCGTTGTCCATGGACGAGGAGTTCGCGATGCAGCAGACGTGGCGCCACGACGCGACGAGTACGTCTCCAGGCGTGGTGTGCAGCGCCACGAAATGAGCGGTCCATGTCCGTACTGAGGCTTCGCGGAATTTCGAATTCGTCTCTTGCAGAGTGCACGTTTATCGTGTTGGAGAAGGGAAGCGACGACGCTTCGACCTCGTTTGTCGGCGACGACGCGATTGCACGTACGTGGTTTCAGGCGCAAAAACGCGATGTCTTTTGGACGGTTGTGTCGCACGCATATTGAACGCGGTGAGTATTTTGCTTGGATGCAGGTATGGCGGGCGATGTCAACCTTTTCTTCAACGACGACGAGGACGAGTCGAACTGCGAGATCGAGATCATGATCGCGGAGGCCAAGTACCGCCGCAAGGGCTTTGCGCGCGAAGCGCTGCAGCTTATGATGGCTTATGGTACTGACTACGGGCATCTTGAAAGATATTGAACGGTTCCATCCAATGGCTTATGGATTTGATCGTTCGCAGCGACAAAAGAGCTCAAGGTGACGCGATTCTACTGCAAGATCCACGAGACCAACAAGGCGTCGCTCACGCTCTTCGACTCGTAGGAACCACGTGGTTATGCATTTCCAACAGCGCCATGAAACTGATGGGTATTTCGCCACTGCATTTAGGCTCGGTTACAAGGAGTGCAACTACGTCAAGGCCTTTGAAGAGTTCGAACTCGAGTTCGCCCCGCGGGACCACCTCAAGCAGACTGTGGATGACGTCCTCGAATTCGCGACGCTGCACAGGGTCGTTCAAGACCAATAGATGAAGCCAGTTCCAGTGGAAGCTCGCTGCAATTTGTCGAGATAAGGATTAGCCCGATATTCGGAGGAATCGAACATTTGTAACGGCGGCGTCGCTTCCAAGCTTAGCACGAGGAGTATTGGAATGAGGCGATAGGAGCGACCGAACAACAATGGAGACTGATGAAGGCACACGACGTCGCAAATCAGAAGCTGCCCGGCTCGCGCTCGATGCAGGAGTTCGAGGCGTTCGCGATGGGCGACGAATCCAGCCGCCGGTGGAGGTACGTTCTTCTCCGTGACGATCCGAGAGAAGCCAAAGTTGACGGGTGGTTGCTAGGTACTGGGCGAGTTTGGACGCCGCCGGATTTTGAACTCAAGCACGGACCGCCCATCAACAGTTGGCGCGCACCAACCAAGACGTCAAATCACCTCCGATCAGCACGGCACATCTTCGGGTACTCCCTCGAGCTACTTTCCTCAGATCCAGGAAAGCTACATCTCGAGAGATGTCCGAGAACAACGAGCCCGGCTCCGGACGGCTCGCACAAACTTGCCAGGCTCAAGCAGTGATGCACTGAAACGTCCTTTTCCAAGTGCGCGTGGCCGACTTCAATCCATACGCACGACAGAGATGCCTGATCTTTCTGGAGCGCAGAATGTCAAAGACCACGCATCCATCGTTTTACGATTAGGTGCGCAAGCGCATGAAAGCGTTCTAGTGGGGTACGCGTCACTGACGCTTTGCTGCCCTCCTTAGACTGTGATGGGATGGAGGCAATGCACGACGCTTTTCAGCAGCTTGGTGATATGGACGAAGAAGAGTTCGTCACAGAGATGATGGCCAGTCTGAAAGCTGCGAAGGAAACGAGCGAGAATCGAGTGAGTATACGAACGGCGTGAAATTGCTTGATGATGACCGGTCTAACTTTCAGCTCCATGACTCAGGTTGGAGTGGCTGGTCAGCTCAGTGAACTCTTCAAACGCATAGATCTGCATGGAAGAGGCGCTGTCACATGGGGTGATTTCGCCGCGTTCATTTCGCAGACTACAGGTAACCCTTTTACTGATAGCTTATTCCGTTCGAGCTCCGCTGACATCCTAGCTGTAGATGTGGCCTCCGCCTTGGAAGATACGGCGATCAACAAGGTTTGTTAGCCTGTTTACCGTGTATGAGGCTGCCTACTTACAGTAAGTTGCGATGGTGTCAGTACCAAGGTGACATGGCTCCATCGCCGCTAAATTTCGTCGCAGAAGTCCAGGGAATGGTATGTTCTGACTTGTGCAAGTCTCAACGGTGTCGTAACCAACAGTCGGCGCTTTGATTGACGACAGATCTATCTTCCCGGTGCCGATCAAATGGTAATCCACGATACCAGGGGCAGGGGTTTCCAGCTCTATGATCCATCGTCGCATCGAGTTCGAACTGCTTGCGCTCAAAAGATCCCCCATGGACCGCTAATTGATGCTGTGTACACTCCGCATGGCCGATATGTCATCACCGCCTCAACTTCCCCAGTCCTGTCGTTCTATGATGTGGACAGTCTGCAAGTCCGACAGGTACGGAATGATGATCTCTCCGGTGAGGTTCGTCACCGCTCGGACTGACTCGAGCTGCATCGATAGCAAATTCCAACGAAGAACTTCCAGACTGCCTTGACACTCCACTTTTCATCGGCCGTTCCAGGCGGGATACTTTACTCGGCAAGCTCGGATGGAGACGTTAATTCGTGGGATTTGTCGACCCTCACTCATCGCCATCAATTTTTGGGGGATCGAAAGCCCGCCGAGTCAGCGTCGATTACAGACATCGAGCTGCTTCCTTCCAGCGCTTTGCTTGCATGCGCGTCGATGGATGGCAAGATCTACATGCTCGATCTTGTCGCTGGCAGAGTTGCACACACCATGAGCGGTCACACCAAGGGCGTTTCCATGATCAAGTATTGTGCCGAAAACAAGTATCTGGTGAGCGGTGGGATCGATCACAAGCTACAAGTATGGAACCCGCATCTCGAACAGAAAGTGGGGAGTCTTCCCGGACATCGACATCAGTTGGTTGGTCTCCACGTGCGACCCGATTCGCCTGAAGTCATCACGGCAGATTCCAGTGGGGTAATGAAGATATGGGACCTTCGCAAGTTCGCCGCGGTGCAGACCATTGTGAAGGAACTCTACGTGAGAGACCACAGCTCATCATCCAGTCGTTCAATGACAGCAATGTGCTATATCGATTCACACCAACGAATCGCCATAGCCCACTCAAGCATCTTTTTCCTGGATCCAACACGAGCGAAGAGTACGGAGCACCTGAACTCGTTTAGTGTTGGTGATACGGACGGAACGTACAAGCCGGACCATGAAGTGGAGAAAGATGAAGAGAACAAGCCCCTCCACGTGAGCTTCAATACACCGTCGCGATCATTCATCGCAATCACTCCCTGGCGTGTTGTCTGCTGGGAAGCCGCAACGGGATCTCGCGAACGGTCGACACCTATTCCATTAGGTGTTGAGGTGACAAGTGTGGCTGTGGTACAAGATGGCTACTCCTGCTTTGTGGGCTGTGAAGACGGAGGAGTGGCGCGCATGATGCTCCCCAGTGCGTCAATCGTGGTACACCAACGCGTACACAGATGTGGTGGGGAAATCAGCTTGGTCAGACTCCTCGAAGAAGAACGTCTCGTGCTCACCAGCGGAAACGACGGTAACGTCATCGTCAGCCACTGGGAGACGCTGGAAGCCAAGTATGTACTCAACCATTGGCGTGGTATTCACAGCGTCCGAAGCTTTCATCCCCTTCGTGCGACGTGCGATGAACCGCAGTCAGACCCTCTGTCCGAAGCCTATTCCGTGCCGCTCGCTTTACGATCATACTTCGTCGGCAACGAGATCGAACGACTAACCGATGCATTCGCACGTGCTGATCCTTATCGGAGCGGAAAGATCTCTCTTTCATCGCTGCCTCACGTATTGGAGCGGGCATTTCCGGCGTCTTTGTCTCCATCTACTCCGCCCAAGTCCCGTAACAGCGCCAGCATCCAAGATCGAAAGCCCTTGACATTTGCCATGTTCATGGAAACAGTCAAAGATACGTTGTCGAAGGCAATTGTCGAAGGCAAATCGCTGTCCGGTGTGTCGTTGTTTGATGCTCATTCAAAGCTCAGTAGCCTCGTGACAACGTCTTCGACAGAAGCAGACTTTTGTGTGTGGAGCTTGAAGAATGCTGCCGTGATTGGCGAAGGACGAGTCACTGTGGCTGAATCTACGAACCAGCGGCCAGCGAACACCCCGACCAAGACTACGATCTCAAGCCCAGCCCAACGCACGTCAATCGCGATCGTTCGGTATCTGTATCCGCTGCCATACTTCATTTGCGTGGAGGTGAACTCGTCCCGTCTCTCTATTTGGTCAAGCTTGGCGATGCCTCCACTGACGACTCAAGTAAACAAGTGCATCCTCCGGTACTCACACTCGCATGCCGCAGGAGTGGAGTTCAGATCACGTGCAAGCACTTTTCTGACAGAGCCAAAGCTCACGCCGAAAAGCCCCGACGGCAAAGCAATTGCAGCAAATGCTGCTGTCATTATCCGAGCCGTCGACTGGTTTTTCAGCGAGGAAGACGACAAGAAGCTTCTTTGTTTGGGCGATGAAGCTGGTCACATCCAGTTGCTTGATCTCAAGCCACTGCTTCGTCGAATCGAGGACTTGAAGAAGCACCGGCCATCAACATTGGTTGCTTCATCGCCCAGTGCGCCGCCCGTCGCAGTCGACAAGAACCACGACGGGCTTCCCGCCACGCTGCTCCAGAAAGTGAACCGGTGGGCCACAACGCAACTCCATGGCGTGGGTGTGCGCTTCGTATACGTCCAACATGTTGACCTATTGCTGCAGCCCAATGCGAACAAGCACACACTCGTCGTCAGCGTCGACGATCTTGGAGCTGTCCAGGTGTGGTCGTTCGACGGCCAACTTCTCGGTCGCCTGCGAGACGAGAGCACTCGTCCAGTGCCCCGTGCACACTGGAAGCTGCGTCTTGACGCGAGTGAGCTCAGGCAAAAGACACGTGACAGCGCCGTCGCGATCCTGCGGCAAGTCGACCAGCGACAGAGCGTGTCGCTGAACCAGGAAGACGACGGTGGCAGTCGACGGCCCTCGCGCACAGCGCAGGCACCGATCTCGGCGCGATTCCGCATTCTTTCCGTGGACCAGTCTCTATGGGAGAACCTCGCTTTCGATCGCGCGGGTCG
This sequence comes from Pythium biforme, assembly GCA_023337735.1. Classification (NCBI taxonomy): domain Eukaryota; phylum Oomycota; class Peronosporomycetes; order Pythiales; family Pythiaceae; genus Pythium; species Pythium biforme. Next base: position 16,986 of record JAADXJ010000551.1, read on the forward strand.
CGCGCAGCTTCGACGGACGACGATGCCATCGCGACCGACGGGCGTGTCTGCGCAGGAGAGTCTCGTCGCGTGGCGGCATTCCGTCCACAAAAAGCCCAGCGGCTTGCAGGGCCCTCGGTCGCTCCGAGTGGCCATGGCGCACACTGGTGACGCAGAGACCAGATCCTCAAAAGGTAACGACCCTTATCACACGCTGCGCGTGGAGATGGGGAGCCATTAGGCATGGCGTCGTTTTCACAAAGATTGACGATCGGGCACCACATCTTCATAATCGATACTATCCTTTAAAACGATATATACGTATAGGAAGGTTTTGGGCGCTTGAGCGCAAGACAACGATGGCTTTCTCTAAGCGAGATATACATTATGGCAGGTATTCGCGACTGACGTACTGACATCCATGGGGACCAACGTGATGACCACTGGATCCAGCCAAAGATCTCCAACCACTTCGACTGTCTTCCGACGCTTCTACAGCACCGTACGACGACATGTCCACGAACCATCCATTTGGAACCGCGTCGCTGTGGAAGCTTCGAAGGAGGATGGTTGCGTCCATTTTCCAACGCGTTTTCAAGACGCTTCCACCTCCCAACTCAGGGACTTCGTGCGCCATTCCGAGGGGCGTCACACAAGCATTTCGTGTTGGCGTCTCTCGTCCTGTATGACTGGCGCGGTAGATTACGCGCTGTCCGCTGGACACCTCCAACATGGCACGAACGGCTTCAACGCGCTTTTTGCGACACCTGCCTTTGATGAGATGATGCCAACCCGAAAAGCGGCGTACCTCCCATCATTAATATCCCATCCTTCCGCAGGATCTGATTCCGAGCCTTTCGGGTTCCAGAAACCTCTATAAAACCATCTCCAAGGGTGCGCTCCTTGGTGGCTGCCGACGGGATCATTGATGCCTCGAGCTCCAGCAAGCTCCATAAAATGGCCACGGGCGTGGCTTCGTTGCGGTGTGACTCTCGCTTGGCATCAAGCGAGCCATCACGACTGCGCTCGCCGTCCCGACGCTGGCCGTTGGACGGCCAGCGTCCAGCATCCAGCGCCTTGAGCCGGAGAGCTTTTGGGGGTTGCGGTGGAGCTCACATCTCCAATTCCCCCTCACCGGAAGCACCACGAGCGCGATGGCCCCCACGACCTCCCCAACAACGACCACAAAGCGCTCGCGGCTCGCGCTCGCTGCCGCGGTGGCCACGGCGGCGCTGCTCGCGCTACTGGGCCTGCTCCACGCGACCGACTTCCAGCGCCACGCGGCCGCGCGGCTCGCGCACCACCGCTCGCTGCGTGCGCTGGACGCCGCGACGGCGCTGCAGCTGCGCTTCCACGCCAAGCGCGACACCATGAAGATCCACGGCCACGGCGACTTTGTCGTGCTTGCGCAGCCCCGCGCGGCGTCGGCTGGGCGCAGCGACGTGTTCGAGTTCAACGGCATCGCGACGTTCGTCGAGGGCCCCTCGACGCACACGTACACGCTCGCCGACGGCGTCGCGTACTACACCAAGACCACGGGCGCCGAGACCATGTCGGTCGTGCTGCCGTCCTCGGCGCTGCCGCCCGTCCACGAGCTGCTCGAGGCCGTGGCGTCGGCCACGCCGCTCGACAAGGTCGAGACCACGCAGACCATCAACTGCGCGGCCGACAGCCAGCTCTTCCACGCGCGCTTCAGCGACATGGACTTTGTGCTCTGCGCGTTTGCGGATGATCACGCCTCCCAGGGCGTGCGCATCTTTGGCGAGGACTTTGACGTCGAGATCCGCACGACGTCGGTCCACCTCACGATCACCAAGCCGGCGTCTGTCTCCTCGCTGTCGGCCGCGACGATCCCCACGTCGACGCGCCGCCTGTCCGCCACGACGGCGCTGGCGTCGGTGCTCACGCGCACGACCGGCGATGTGGTCTCGCGCGTGCTGATGCCGCGCGCCGCGCGCAAGCTCGCGCTCCAGGCCGCGTCGTGCGGCTGCAAGACCACGCCGCGCGCGTGCATCTTCTTCCACGGCATGGACATCAAGGCCGATGGCGGGCTGCTGGACGACTACGACTTTTTCGGCGACATCAAG
>JAADXJ010000552.1:0-19040 GCA_023337735.1 Pythium biforme
CGCCGTTGACGCCGTCGGGTTTTTCGAGCGAGGTCCACTTTGGGTCGTCGCCGGGTCGGAAGCTGCGGTTGGGTGTGTTGAACTCGTCGCTCATGGTGAGGTCCCATGTGCGTCCTCGGGAGCTCACGTAGCTCTGTCGGTTGGCGGGCGTCTCTGGGTCGACCCAGGTCTTGATGCCGGACTTGGACGCGTACTCGGTCGTTGTGCCGTTGGAGGACATCGTGGAATTCGTTGCCGACGCATCGTGGACGAGCACGAAGCCAAGACTCAGTAGGAATGCGAGCGGCATGGTGAAGACTCGACGCTTCATCGTTGTGTGAAAATGATCTGTGGGAATGGTGGTGTTGCGACAGCCTATTACTCTCGCCGGTCTCCCCGATCTTCTCCCTGAGCCGAGTCAGCGTTCGCGTCTCATTGCGCAGTCATTTCGTTGGCTTGTCGTTCATTTCTGAGACACTCCACAGCGACCAAGTTTCTTCGTACCTGCTCACCCAGAGGATTGTTAACACAGAGTATCCAAGTGTCCATCCAATCCAGCACCCAGCACGTTACAGTTCGCGTTGTCGCAGAGAAACCCAGTGTCTGTCTCGACTCCTTGCAGTGGGAAGCACGGCGCTTCTCGATCGACAGCAGGTCTCGACTCTGAGACCGACCGGCATGGAGTGTACCTACTCTGAGCTAGACTGGTGGGCTGTGATCATTGTTCAAAGTCTCACCCGCGCACGCAGAAGGGAGAGAGAGCAGGATTCCACACCCAGCGGGTTCTTGGTCACCTTGTGCGTCAGCGACCCACATGGCACACAAAACTGGCATGTCTACCCTCGCGAACAATCTTTGCCAGCCGCTGATTCTTGCTGATGACAGCTGAACGCTGATCCTGGCTGACGATGGCGTTTTATTTGATATTGGATACTCTTTACAACTTTCAGCTTCGCTTCTCCTCCTTTCCACAATACGTTTCGCACTCTCGCGACGCACTTACACAAAGTTGCGGCTGTAGTCCACCTTGGCAGGGCCCACAGGCCCAACGGACTCGCGCGTTTCCACGACAGACTGGCTGCGCGACGGCGGCGGCGCGGGTTTCTCCATGGCGGCCTGACGGAGCGCCACGTGCGCCGCGCGCTTCTCTTCTCGCATGGTCATCCACACGGCAATCGACGTCAGGAACAACACCAAGACCGCGACGCCGCCGGCGACCTCGATCGGCGGACCGTACCCTTCGACCTTCTTGACCATCCCCGTCACGGCGTTGCTCGCATCCAGTGCGATCGTGCAGCGCGGGCCGCCCCAGGCGTCGCCGTTCGTGCACGCGCATCGCTTGTTCGAACACTTGCCCGTGATGAGCTTGATAAACTGAAGATCGCCCTCCGGGAAGATCGTGCAGTCGTCGTCGGCTGTGCAGAACGCGCCGCCAGCCACATCGATCGCCATGTTGTCAAAGTCCTGGTAGTCATCGATGTGGCCCTTGATCCACTCCTTGGTCGGATGGGTCTTCGGGTCGCAGCCGATCTGCATCAAATTGTCCGACTCGAGGTCGTCGCCCAGGTCTTGGTACAGCCGGATGTAGTCGATCTTCATGTACATCGGGAACTCGTCGCAGATGCGGTTCGCCAGCGGATTGGCCCCGTCGCCGCGACACACCGATTCCGTATTGAGGGGCTTGGCGCCCCACGACGACGACAGCGCGACGTTGAAGATCAGGTACATGGGCTCCTCCAGCATGATCTTCTGCGGGTTTCGCTTCTGCGCGTCCTGCGGGACCTTCTCAAAGGCCTCGGACGTGACTTCAAAGATCGGGAAGCCGTCGAGCATCCAGCGCACGTACCCAGCCTGGCCGGTGACCCACTCGAGCTGGTACACGAGGAAGTCGGTGTACGCGCCGATGTGGACCGGCCAGTTGGACGAGATGGCGTCCATCTGGTAGTTGAACTCCTTCATAATGTTGGACTTGGACACGTTGCTGGGACGCGGCTTCTCGCACTGTGGGTCCTGGTTGTCCGGGTCGCACAGGTACGCGCCGGTGTACGCGTTCATGATGGGGAAGCACGTGCCGTTTGAGTTGATCCCCCAGTGGCCCGGGCCTTTGCCGTCGATCAGGGAGACATCCCCGTAGCCATCCTTCGAGCCCGTGCACGTCGTGGGTGTACACGCGTTCACGACGACGCCGGCCTTCATCGAGGCCGCGACGGTCTCGTAAGTCTGTTTCTTGGCGGGGTCGGGCGCGCAGAATGGGTTGGCCGAGTACCGGAGACCTTGGTACCACGACTTGTGGACGCGGGCGGCGTACAGCGCCGTCGGAATGCCTGGGTGGTTCGCACCGGGCGTCAAGCAGTCGCCGCTGTAAAGACAGTAGACGTTCTTGGCGTCTTTGATCGGGTCCACCGGAAATAGTCGGAAATCCTTGGGCATCCCGGGGCCGATCTGCAGCGACGACGAGATGTCCGTGCCACCGCCTTCGAGCAGATCGATCTCGGGCGCACCGCGGCCTTGGTTCGGGTTGAGTCCGTACCCGGGGTTCGCATCGCAGGCGCTGATGCGCTGGTTCTTTGGGTCAAACACGTCCGGCTCACAGCGGTTGTAGGAGAAGGGCCACATGCGGTTGGTCGAGGCACTGAAGATCGCGCGGCCCAAGTTGCCCATCATCCAGATGCCGGGCCACGTCGGGTAGTAAGGCATACCGTCGCGCGTGGTCTTGGACGATGGCCCGCCGACCAGATCCGGGTTCCCGGACTTGGGACTGACGGCGCCGGGCAATTGCGCGCGCACTTCGAGCATGCCGCCTTGGTAGCAAAACTTGTTCCAGGACTGGACCATCGCCGAGCGGTAGTAGAGGTTCACGGTCTGGTACCCGGGCGGGTTCGTGTACATGTTGTACACGCTGAGCGGGATGTGCTCGTCCTGGACCTTGATGTAGTAGTAGCACGCACCGTCATCGCCGTCGTCGCACTTGGTCGAAGTCATGTTGTGCGAGTAGAACTCGAGCGCGCGGTTCACGCCGTCGGGCTTTTCCAGCGATGTCCACAGGTGATCTTTGCCGGGGCGGAAGTCGCGCCCCGGCGTGTTGAACTCGTCGCTCATGACGAGATCCCATGGCCGGCCGCGCGACGACACGTACGACTGGCGGTCCGCCGGCGTGTCCGGATCCACCCACGTGCGGATACCCGACTTGACGCGGTACTCTATGGAGGTCGTGGCGGCCACACCTTCATGCGCCGTCGACAGCGCCGCCGCGGCCACGAGCAGGGTCGTCAGCGAGACCATTGGGGGGAGTGTATCTGTAGATAACTAGGCAGTCGCCGCGTGAACCGGGTCTGTCGGTGGTGAAGGCGGACGGACAGGGAGCGGCTCTTGCGTGAGGGCGACGACCGCGCGGGCGTGGAGTGAGTGAGCCAGATGAGGAGGAGGGAGGGTCCACAACTCCACGCACTCCGTACCCTTTCGACGCCCCAACACAGGTGCCCCTCCTCTCTTTTGAAACCCGAGTGAACCGGCACCGGCTATGTACACTCTGCTTTCGGGATCAACAGTGCATAGGCGGGTGCTGCAACGTGACAACGCCTGTGGTGCAACATAGTAGAGGGCCTGTCGTTCTTCGCGGCCTCAGCAGCAACTTTAGAACGCATGGTGAGACCAAGCGGTGGATGTCGCAAGAGCCTGTTCCCTCACAAAGCCGGTTGTTGGTTTGGTTTGGGGATTCTTGACTTCCGCCTGGCCCTGCGACTGGCGCGGCCGTGTCGTGCGTGGCAGGCAGTCTGTTCGCTTTTCCTTCCACAGCTCCAGTCTGCGCGGGTGAGGCCTGGCGGCTGGCCATCCAGAGGGAATCATGGAGCCTCGCCTCGTCTTTCGTGATCTTTCCGACCGAGTATTGCACTGAACCGACAAGACTTCCCTCGGAAATGGAGGCATGGTGGATCATTCGACGTCGAGAGAAAGAGGGCTATACGTAGCGGAATTTATTCATCTCGGTGATCTCATGCACACGCCGCAATTACCGCCAGGGAGAAATAGCTGGCGCCGGCGGGTGGTGATAGATACTTTACAGGAACGGTCGAATGAGCTACTAGGCTCACAAGTAGCTTTGGTGGTACGGCGCCTTCACCGACACTTCGTTCATATCGTTCGGCGAGAGCGCGACCGTGGCGACCGTGCTTTTGTTGGTCGCCGCCTTCAACGTGACTTCGAGCTGCGCGCTGGATTTCCGCATCGCGTACCCGACCGACAAGAACGTGAGGACAACCACAACGACCGCGACGGCCACGGCCACTTCCAGCGGCGGGCCGTAGCCCTCGACTTTCTTGGTGCCCGTCACCGACTTGCTCTCGTCCAGCGCCATCGTGCAGCGTGGGCCGCCCCACGACTTGCCGAACGCGCACTTGCAGCGATGGTTTTCGCATGAGCCGGTCACGAGCTTGGTGTACATGAGATCGCCGGTCGTCATCACGGTGCAGTCGTCGTCTTTGGTGCAGAACGCACCGCCGGCCACGTCAATGGCCAGGTTGTCATAGTCTTGGTACTCGTCGATGTGGCCGTTGATCCACTCCTTTGTTGGATGGGACGCCGGGTCGCAGCCGATTTGCATCAAATTGTCCGCGTCGAGATCGTCGCCCGTGTCTTGGTATAGCCGGATGTAGTCGATCTTCATGTACATGGGAAAGTCATCGCAGATCTTGTTGGCCTGAGGGTTCTTGCCATCCCCACGGCACTCTTTACCCGGGTTCGGTGGCGTCGCACCCCACGACGACGACAGCGCGACGTTGAAGATCAGGTACATGGGCTCCTCCAGCATGATCTTCTGCGGGTTCGAGTTCTTTGCGTCCTGCGGCACGTTCTCAAAGGCCTCGGACGTGACTTCAAAGACCGGGTGGCCGTCCAGCATCCAGCGCACGTAGCCGTTCTTGCCGGTGACCCACTCGAGCTGGTACACGAGGAAGTCGGTGTACGCGCCGAGGTGCACGGGCCAGTTGGACGAGATGGCGTCCATCTGATAGTTGAACTCCTTCATGACGTTGGTCTTGGTCTGGTTGTCCGGGCGCGGGCTCGTACAGAGCTTGTTCTGGTTGTCCGGATCGCACAAGTATGAGCCCATGTAGGCGTTCATGACCGGGAAGCACGAGCCGTTGTAGTTAATACCCCAGTGGGTCGTGCCTTTGTCGTCGACGAGGCCGAGATCGGCGTACCCGTCCTTGGCGGCCGAGCACGTGGCGGTCGTGCACGTGTTGACGACGATGTTCTTCGTGGCGGCGGCGATGGTCTCGTACGACTGCTTCTGGGCCGGGTCGGACACGCAGAACGGGTTCGTCTGATAGCGCAGCCCTTGGTACCAGGACTGGTGGCCGCGCTTGTTGAACAGCGCCGTGGGCACACCCGGGTGGTTCGCGCCCGGCGTCTTACAGTCTCCACCATAGAGGCAGTAGATGTTCTCGTCGATCTTCTTGTCAATGTCGAAAAGGCGGAAGTTGGTGGGCATGCCCGGACCGATCTGGAGCGACGACGAGATGGCGACACCGCCGCCTTCGAGCAGATCGATCTCGGGCGCACCACGGCCTTGCTTGGGGTTGAGTCCGTACCCAGGGCTCTCGTCACAGGCGCTGATGCGCTGGTTCTTTGGGTCAAACACGTCCGGCTCACAGCGGCTGTAGGAGAAGGGCCACATGCGGTTGGTCGAGGCACTGAAGATGGCGCGGCCCAAGTTGCCCATCATCCAGATGCCGGGCCACGTCGGGTAGTACGCGAGCGCCTCGGTCTTGCCGTTCGGTCCCTTCTTGAGATCCGGGTTCCCGGACTTGGGACTGACGGCGCCGGGCAATTGCGCGCGCACTTCAAGCATGCCGCCTTGGAAGCAGAACTTGTTCCAGGACTGGACCATCGCGGCGCGGTAGAAGAACTCGACGGTCTCGTACCCAGGCGTCGACAGGTACAGGTTGTACACGGAGATGACCTGGTGGTCGTCGATGACCTTGATGTAGAAGTAGCACGCGCCGTCGTCGCCATCGTCGCACATGGTCGAGGTCATGTTGTGCGAGTAGATCTCCTTGGCGCCGTTGACGCCGTCGGGCTTTTCGAGTGAGGTCCACAAGTGGTCTTTGCCCGGACGGAAGTCGCGGTTCGGTGTGTTGAACTCATCGCTCATGACGAGCTCCCAGGAGCGACCGCGAGAGGTCACGTATGACTGGCGGTCCTCCGGCGTGTCCGGATCGACCCACAGACCAAGCCCGGACTTGACCGGGTACTCTTGCGACGAGTTGGACTCGGCCGCGTGCGCGCCTCCGAGCGCACAAAGCGCGGCGGATACGAGCGCCGCCGTGAACCCCATTAGACGCACCATGGTATTTCGTCGCACGGAAGGAAGCGGGCTGGAGGGACGTGGCGTGGCGTGGGCACCACGGCGAGAGGGAGATAGAGTGATTGGGCGTCAGTCCCCGGGAGTTCCGGCGGAACGGCCGGGTACGTAACTCCTTCTCCCACCGCTCACGTACGCGTGGTGTTCCAGGCGAATCCGGAGAGTCTGGGCATCGCTGGACGGTGCCGGACGATGCCGGACGGTGACTGCGGATAGGCACGGCTGTCCAGATGGTTGCTTGGGGTGCTCGGCCAGCCCAACACCCAATGATTGGTTGGCTTTTTCGGCGACGCGCCAGCAAAACAGGATCTACGCCAGCATTATTAGGGATAGGTATACCACTGATACACATACCGATACCGACACGGGTTAATGATTGGAGGAAATGCGAGCATGAAGTCAGTTTGTTTTGTTGGAGAAGAGTCGATCGATACCTAGCCCTCGGTGCGTTGGACGAACTCGTCCTCCGCGTTCCCTAGCCCCTCCCTCATTTTCACCCAGTTCGTGTGTCCAATCTGGAGCGCTCACTCGCGAAAGAACCTGCAAGCAATCATGCTTGTCAAGCAAACTGTTTGCAGGTTGGGTCACCTCTGATATTCAATAACGTAACCGAAAATATCGTACATCGCAGGGACGTCGTTTCAGGATCCATGTCAAGCACTCTTCCAGCTGAACAATACCGGCATGCGGCTGCCGACGCTCGCGTCGCCGCGCGTGTCCACCACCAACACCAGCCACAGCTGCCTCACCAAGCCAGGCGTCAGTGTCACTCTCCCCCACTTCACTTCCGCGAATGGGGATCTTCCGACCCTCCCATCGCCACGTCGCGCGCGTCCCTTGGGTCCCGAGAACTCCCTCCAGACGCCCATCGACCATGCTATCGATGGCATCCGCGACGTCACGGTGCGTCGCGTACCTCTCCCGCAGTTGGACCTGACGCTCACGACCGCTAAGAGACAGAACTCGGGTTGCGTAGGCCAAGATCCACGCGAGCTTCGAGCGCATGCGGCTGACCGAGACGGCGTTCGACCGCGAGAGCCAAGAGCTCCGTGTATGGCTCGCGCGCATCCAGCACGAACAAGACCAGATCGCACAGGCGTACTTGGCGCTCTTCCACGCAAGCGCCACCAACGTGCAGCGCGTGTTCCGCGGGTTTTTGGCCCGACGCGACTACCGAGAGGCGGTCACGCTGCGTGCCGTGCTTAGAATCCAGCGCGTGTTCCGAGCCAAGCAAGTGCGGCGCGCCGATCGACGACGCCAGTTCCGGATTATGTCCAAGAAGATCTTGCGAGGCATGAAGGGCATCCGCGCGCGCCACGATCTCACACATAACGAGCTGCTCAACCGTGTGAGCCACAACATGATGATCGAGCGCCAGTGGCGCATGGCCATGGGTGTGGCCGACACTGAGAACGACTTACTTCACGCGCTCTACCGACGCAAGTTTGTGCGCCAGCGCATGACCGCGCTGTTTCAGAAAGTGCAGACCATGAGCGCAATCATCCGCTTCTGGGAGCGTCTCGTGCCACAACGGCCTGTCGAGTTGATCGAGGATGCGGCGGCTAACGAGCCGCAAGACATGAAAAGTTTCGATCTCAAGCTGGAGGTCGATAATAACCCAACCAACGATGAAGACGCTGATAGCGCAGCCGCATCGACGTTGCCCAAGCCTTCGCTGTTTGCACTGACCCAGCAACTCGTGTCGCCATCGAAGAATGCGAAATCCGCGCCAAAGTCCAGTGGCGTGACACGGGACGATTTGCGACGCAAGCAAAAGCTGTACACGCAGCGTGTTTACGAAGAAAACCTCAAGAAAGAGGCCATGCGTGCCACCCAGATCGAGAAGCAGCGCGAGATAGCACGCCTCACAGAAGAAGCGAGAAAGCTTCACGAAGACGAGCTGCGCAGGCTTCGCCTAGAGCAAGCGCAGGCACTTCGTGAAGACCTCGAGCGCCGAGGGCTGCTGGCGATCAAAGACCTCCAATCCAAAAAAGAAGAAGAGCTGCGAAAGGAAGAGGAAGTGCAGCAACGCATCGCACTGGCCAAGCAGAAAATCGCAAAGGAAGTGCTGAGCGACGAGACGCAAATGCTGCTTACGCGTAAGCGTCGTGGCCAGGCGAGCGTTCCGAAACCCAAAGAATGAAAGTGGACGCGATTAGTATCATTTGTACTATCCAACTGAGCGAGTCACAAAGGTGGCTTTTACAGCACGGTGATGAGGTTGACAGCCAAGTTGAAGCCGACGAGCACAAACAAAGTGACCAACAGTGCCAGTCCGGCGTATTTGTTGTAGCCACCGAACGCGCGTTGCTGCTGGGCGTCCAGCTTCTGCTGTGGTAGCAGTTTGATGACAGGGAAGCACATCACGTTGAACGCGACGCCAATGAAGAAGGCCTTGATCACGTTGGCGCGCACGTCTGACGAATCCACGAGCATCTCTTTAGCTGTCACTTTGAAGCCCACGACGTTCGGGAAGATCGCAGCAATCATAAAAGTTGCGAGCGCAACCAACCGTTGGTAGGAAAGTGCGAGCCCTACGGTGACGCCCTCGTGGCCGACGTCCGCGATTTCGCCGGAAAAGTGGACGCAAAACAACAAGAGCCACGCACGGGGAACGTCGAGGATCGTGAATAGAATGCCGTAAAACCATGCGTTTCGGATGACGCCGAAGGTTGTGAACATTGTGAGCACGATGCACAACGAGATGAACAGGAGCGACCCCCACACGACAATGCGATGCCAGCTCACGTTGCGCAGGTAGATCTTCCAGAAGAGCACGCCGAACATCATGGCCGCGTTTCGCCCGACTTCCACGGCCAGCGCGCCTTTGCGATCCACACCGGACCAAGTCTGGACCGCATCCCGCACGTTTTGGTCGAACATCCCGAGCAAGAGCAAGTGGAAGATCACGAATAACATCACGCGGTAGACTACGTTCTGGTGGCAGAACCGCCAGAACGTGTAGAGTCGCTGGCCCAACGGCATGCTCACTTGCGTCGTCGCCTCGATCCGTGCTTCTTCGTACCCACAAATCACGAACGCGATCGCGACTAACGCCACCCCCGCTAGAATCGTCGCGGCCCCACCGATCGAAACGCTGGACACTAAGTGGTCTTTATCTCGCCCGTTGCCAATCATACTCCACACGACCAGCATCGCACACGCGGCACCGCCGTTGAACAGCGTCAACAGTGCCCCGTGGTGGCGGCCGCGGTGGTGGATGTGCTCGCGCTGGGCATACTCAATGCTCGCGGCGATGGCTGAGACCCACGAGATCTGGATACCAATCGCGGCAGTGAGACTGACGAGGAGATACGCCGCCACGAACGGACTCGAGCGTGGTAGGTCGTCGACGTCGTCTTCGGTCGCGATGTGGAGCATGCGCGCACTGTTGCTGTACTCTTCCAGGATGACCAGCGCGGCGCACATCGCCAGTGTAACCAGCCAGCCCAGCACCATGTATCCTTTGCGACGGTATCCGCAGATCGAGAAGCTATCGGAGGCCAAGCCGACGACGATCGACAGCGTCGACGGCCACACGAGCACGTAGTTGGCGGCCTTGACTTGCTGGTCGTCGTTGGCCTTGAGGTACTCGGCGAGCAGACGGCCGTGGCCGTACGAGAAGAAGTTGAACGCGAAGCCGCAGAGAAACGCGTGCACGGCAAACCCGATGTACTGCCTGCTCCAGAGCTGGATCGGCTGCTGGCCTGGTCGGAGACTGCCGTAGTCGCTGTAGTTGAAGAACGCGGCGCCGGCGACAAAGCGTGCATTGGACTGCGCCATGCCGTCAGGGCGGTACTGGTAAGGGGACATGACCCACGGGCACGCATCGGGGGTCGCGCTGCTGGTGCGCGCGAGCGAGGGACTGCGTTCCGGCCCGCCGGACGCCTTGAGCTCCTCGCGTGTGATCGCTCGCATCTTCCAACGAGTGAAATGTCAAAGTGACATGGACCCAGCTTGTTTGACGGGCGCTCGAGGAGGCTGTCACGGGATGGGCAGAGCAGCTAGTCCGTCCATGCATGCACAGCCAGAGACCTGACAAGTCCGTAGACCGCCGAGGAGCCATCCAATACTGTAGTACATGTATGTACGGTGGGAACTCAAACCTGGCGGTTCAGTCTGGCCCCAGTGGTTGCACGGAGAAGTGATATCTTGAACTGGCCATTTTCGAGTTCGTGGCCGGCACGCACGAACTGATTTGACCACCAGATGGCCGTCCCGGTTTGTGGTTTTTGGCACCGTTCTGTCATAGAATCGTGGCTTCACTTGGTTGGTGCCTAAATCTTGTGAGGCTAACAAAAGCGGCTAGAAGAGGATATAACGAGTGGAAGAAAACCGCAACTCATCCCATTTTGACCGCAAGACTGACGATTCCTGACTCGTTGAGCGGCGACCGAGCAAGTCCCCCTCGCCAACGAGAACTGATTGGATCCGAAACCGGCGAGTCCGGCTCCGGCGTTGGCGTGCGCGATGCGCTTGAGCTGTCGCAGCAATCACGACGAGCACTCGACACAGTACCAAGCATGAAACGATCTATTACATTGTACGGTATCCGATCGTACGGACCTGAGACGGACTCACACCACGGCCATGAGGTTGATGGCTAGGTTGAAGCAGAGCAGCACGACAAACGTCGCGAGCAGCGCCAGACTGGCGTACTTGTTGTAGCCACCGAACGCGCGCAGCTGCTGCGCATCGAGCTTCTGCTGTGGCAGGAGCTTGATCACGGGAAGGCACATCAAGTTCACGGCGACGATGACCGCGAACGCCTTGGCGACGTTGAGGCGCGTCGTCGACGCGTCCAGCGTAACTTCTCCGTCTGTGACATGGTACTCAAGCACGTTCGGCGTGATCGCTGAGAGCGTGTAGTCGGCGAGCGCCGCGAGCGTCTGGGAGGACATGACCAGCCCGACCATGACGCCCTCGTGGCCGACGTCCGCGATCTCTGTCGCGAGAATGACCGTGAAGAGCAGCAGCCACGCGCGCGGGATCTCCGCGATCAGCAGCATGACCGAGTAGAACGCCTCGCTGCGCACGACATTAAACGTCGTGAACGCCGTGACCACGGCGTGGGCTGCGATGTACAGCAGTGTACCGAAGACCACAAGCCGCCGCCAGTTGACGTTGCGTAGGAAGCTCTTCCACACGAGCACGCTGACCATGTCGGCGGTCATGCGCAGGACCTCGAGGCTCAACGACTCGTCGCGGTCAACATGGGACCACTGCTGCACGGCGTCGCGCACGTTCTGGTTGAAAAGCCCGATCAAGAACAAGTGGAGGATTGTGAAGAACAGCACGCGGTAGACGACGTTCTGGTGGCAGAACTTCCAGAAGGCCTGGAGCCGGGCTTCGAGCGCCATGCCGACGTGCGGTGTGTTGGAGAACGGCTCTTCGTGGTACAAACAGACGATCAGTGGCAGTGCGCCGAGCGTCACGACCGCGAGTACGACGGCCGCGCCGCCCACCGAGAGCGAGGAGACCAGCTTGTCGCTGGTGGCGTCGTTGGACACAACCAAGTTGGTCATGAGCCGCGCGATCACACCGCCCATGTAGTAGAGTGCAATGAGCGTGGCCTGTAGGCGGCCGCGGTGGTGGATGTGCTCCCGCTGGCCGTACTCGACGCTGGCTGCGACGGCCGCGAGCCACGAGATCTGGACGCCGATCGCCGCGACGAGACTCACGACCAAGTACGTGATCGCAAACGGACTGGACGTGGCGCTGCGCCCGTTGTTGGTGTGGGTGAGCAGGTCCCCGCTGTCGCTGTAGGCGTCGAGGATGAAGATCACGGCGTACATCGCGAGGCTGATGAGCCAGCCGATGATCATGTACCCTTTGCGACGGTACCCGCACGTCGGGAAGCAGTCCGAGATCAGGCCGATGACGATCGAGAGCGCCGACGGCCAGCCCAGCACGTAGTACGCAGCGTACACTTGCTGGTCGTTGTTGGCTTTGAGGTACTCCGCCAGGAGGCGTCCATACCCGTACGAGAAAAAGTAGAACACAAACCCCGAGACGAAGAAGTGGAGCGCGAGCCCGACGTACTGTGTCGTGAAGAGCTCGATCGGATCGTGGCCCGGGCGCAGGCTCCCGTAGGCGTTGTAGTTGAAGAACGTCGCGCCGGCGACGAACCGGCGGGCCGACGCGGTGCGGTGGGTACGGGTGCGCCCGAGCATCGGAGGCGACAGCAGCGAGGCCACGTCAGGCGTGGCCGCGGCCGTCGGTGGCGGCGCCGCGTAGCTCGCGCCTGGTGACACGTCCAGCTTGACGCCGTCATGTTGGACAGGGCGCATCGTTACGTGGCGGGCAGCGATAATGCCAAACTGACCGGAGACGAATCGATCGTGCGCCCGTTGGCCGAGGAACTCGCGTCCAGTTGAGGCCAGCCCGTCACTTGACTGGTCCAACGGCTTTGGACGCTCGCGGAATCACCCAGAGCTGATTGTGATATGTATTGCCCTCCATCTGGACGTTCAACTCATCGCATGTGGGCCGCGTCATAACCAGGGCGACAATGCTGAGACCCTGGACGCCAACGTGGTTTGTCGCCGCAAGCCGAAGACTCGAAAGGTTCAGTACCGTCCATATTGGCACCCTGACGTGGTGTGTCTTTTCCTGTTGGCGGTACGATCCGCTCAATTTCTTGGAGATTTATCACTTGGGACAGCGGGAATGATCAGCAGCGTGCGCGACCACGCGAGGAAAATGGAGCATGCTGTGGTCGCGGATAAGTCCAGTCTCCGAGCCGCTTGGGAGTGGTCCCAGTGAGGGACCAGTCGTACCACGCATGGCGTTGACTCCGAAAGGATGCAGCACCCACTTGGTGCTGAACCCCGCCCGAACCGACAACTCATTCGCCACGAGACAGAAAAGATTCCGCCCGTGCCAGGTGTCATGCCCGTGCCCTTTGGGCCAACGTTTGGGCGTGTGCTTGGAATGACATCTTCCTGCGGCAAAAGCTGTGTGATCTTCCAGGCCCTGCTGCTTGGCCTGACCAGGCAAACGCTCGCATGATCGGACAATTTCATGGGAGTAGTATTGATAAATAAGTTTGTGCTGGCTTCTCACAAGACAACCAGTAAGTTCGAGGCCAAGTTGAAGCAGAGCAGCACGGCGAACGTGCTCGCGAGCGCCGTGCTCGCGTACTTGTTGTAGCCACCGAACGCGCGCAGCTGCTGTGCGTCGAGCTTCTGTTGCGGCACGAGGCGGATGACCGTGAGGCACAGGAAATTAAACACCGCGATGATGGCGAACGCCTTGATCACGTTGCTCCGGGTCTCTTCCGAGTCTTCCTTGACGTCTTCTTCGGACACCTTGAAGCCCATGAGATCCGGGTAGATCGCTGCCAACGTAAAGTCCGTGAGCCCCGCGAGCGCCTGGAACGAGATCGTGAGCCCGACCGTCACGCCTTCATGGCCCACGTCGGCGATCTCGGTTGCGAGCACAAACGTAAACAACAGCAGCCAGCCGCGCGGGAACTCGGTGACCATGATCATGGCCGCGTAGAACCACTCGTTGCGCACAACGTCAAACGTTGCGAACACCGTGAGGACGACGTACGTCAGAATGTAGAGAAGCGAGCTCCAGAGCACGAGCACGCGCCAGCTGACGTTCCGGAACGAGGTTTTCCACAGCAGTACCGTCAACATGTTGGCCACGGGCCGCGCGGCGTCAATGGTCAGTGCGCCGTCGCGCGTGACGCCCGACCACATTTGCACGGCGTCGCGCGCGTTCTGGTTGAACTGGCCGACGAAGAAGAGGTGGAGCACGGCGAAGAAGAGCACGCGGAAGACGACGTTGTGGTGGCAAAACTTCCAGAAGCTCTGGAGCCGGTCTTTCAGTGACATGCCCACGCGCGGCGTGTTCACGAACGGGTCCTCGTGGTAAAAGCACAGCACGAACGGGAACGCGAGCAGCGACACGGCCGCGAGGATCGTGGCCGCGCGGCCGATCGAGAGCTTGGAGACCACGCGCGCGTCCGAGGTCGCGCCTTCGTCGATCACGAACGCCGACAGCGCCTGGGCGATGCACGCGCCGATATAGTAGAGCACGAGCAGCGAGGCCTGGAGCTTCCCGCGGTGGTGGATGTGCTCGCGCTGGGCAAACTCGACGCTCGCGGCGACGGCGCCGACCCACGCGAACTGGATGCCCAGCGCCGCGAATAGACTGACCACAATATACGCCCACGCGAACGGACTCGCGTCTTCTCCGCTGTCGGCGAGGCCACCGGACGTTGTGCGCGAGGCCGAGGCGTAGAGCAAGTTGCCGCTGTTGCTGTATGCGTCCATTGTCACGAGGATGAGGTACATGATGAGACTCACGAACCAGCCGATGAGCATGTACGCCTTTCGGCGATAACTGAGCACCGAGAAGAGATCGGAGACCAAGCCGACGACGATCGACAGCGCCGACGGCCACACGAGCACGTAGTTGGCGGCCTTGACCTGCGTGTCGTCGTTGGCCTTGAGGTACTCGGCCAGCAAGCGGCCGTACCCGTACGAAAAAAAGTAGAACGAGAACCCGCAGAGCAACACGTGGACCGCAAGCCCGATGTACTGCCGGCTGAAGAGCTGGATGGGGTCTTCATTCGGGCGCAGGCTGCCAAAGGCGTCGTAGTTGAAAAACGACGTGCCGGCCACGAACCGGCGCGGCGGGCCGGTCACGGAGGGGCGCCCGTCACCGATCGACCACGCCGGAACAAAGTCGACCGACTCGGACGTCGTCGTCGCGCGCGTGCGCGGGCCCGGGCCGTACGCCGCGACATGGGGCGAGCCCTCGAACTTGGGGTCGTCGTTGCCGCCGAGCGCGAACATTTGGAGCGCTACGGTTCGCTGGCTCGGAAGGGAATATCGGAGACTGTGGATCGGGAGGGGAGGCGGGAGCGTTGCAAGGTTGGAGCGGCCGGATTGGTCTGTCTGTGGGCGGGCTGAACCGACCAGACTGGGAGCTCAGCTGCTCACTGTAAAGAGATTTGCATGGCCCAGGGCCTGTCCACCTGCCCGCGCGGGGTACAACGTACGTACGTGCGTGTACTGTACGTAGGTAATGATTCCTTCTCCCCAAACGCCACGGTGTGCACCGATATGCCGGCCCATTGGGGACAAAACCAGAATCGAAAAGCCACAAATGTAGTGGATAGAACGTGGGGGTACGGTGGTGAAAGGGTGTTGATACGACTGAACGGCACCATGCGTTTACCACAGAGTGGTATTCGCAGGCTATGAACCCAGAAGATCCAGCTGTCAAGTCCAGCCATCCGCTCAGTTTAGAGAGAAAGGAACTCCCAAACACAAACAGCACTACAGTACCGTACAGTCTAAATTCTAGACATCCGATATTATATTCCAGGAGGCTGTATAATTGGAAATAGCGTTCGAGAGACTGCCATCCGTGGCTTGCTGACTGGTCAGGGCTGCAGACGTTCAGTACAGTGTACTGGCATTCTATCCAGTCGCCAGCTCGCTTCTTCTCTGGGAAAGAGATGCCTTCAACCAGATGACCGCCGCGTCGGTTGGGCTTCAACGATTGTAGAGGCCTGGAGAGGAACAGAAAACTGGGGGAGGCCCGCAGGGCAACGGTCTCCGCTATCGCTTCGTGTACAAGTCCCATTTTGCACAAGATAGGTACAGTCCGCCAAGGGCCTTGCATTATTACGATACCCCCCCCGCGCGGTCTCACTTGGTCAGCGCGAGCGCGTTCATAGCACAGTTCGCGCTGAACAGGAGCGTGACGAGCCCCGCGACCGCGACACTCGCGACGCCGTGGCGCCCGCCGAACGCGCGCAGCTGCTGCGCGTCGAGTTTCTGCTGCGGCAGCACGAGCACGACCAAGAGCGCGAGACAGTTGACCGCAAACAGCGCCATCGACCCTCGAAATACCTGGGCGCGTGTGTGGGTGTCGTCGACCAGCACTTGGTCCGTCGTAACGCTGTACGGCAGCCAATTGCCTAGGCCCGCGGACAGCATGTGCGCGCTGACACCGACCATGAGCTGCGCCGCGTACACGAGCCCCACGGTCGCACCTTCGCGCCCAATATCGGCGATCTCCGTCGTGAGCACCACGGCGTACAATCGGATCCACGCGACCGGCATGTCGAGCGCGCCGACCATGAGGATGTAGAACCAATCGTTCCGCACGACGTCGAACGCGACGAGCGCCGTGAACGCACTGTACCCGAGGACAAAGACCACGGTGCCCACGCCGGCGATGCGCGGCCAGGACCAGTTGACCATGAACCGAATCCACACAATGAGCGCGACGCAGTAGCCGGCAGCCGAGACGGCGTTCACGACGGGGAGATGGTTCTCGGTCACGTGGCTCCACGTCGCAACGGCCGCGCGCGCGTTCTTGTTGTACAGACCGATGAGGAAAAAGTGGACGATGAGGAACGCGAGGAGGCGCACGACGACGTTCTGTTGGCAGAACCGCCACAGCTCGTCGACACGGCGCTGCACCGAGAATTCGATCGTGATGTGGTCGACCGTTGGCTCGTCTAGGTACGCGACGATGAAGGGCACCGGTACGAGACACACGGTGGCGAGGAGGAGCGCGACCCAGCCTAGTGAGAGCTTGGCGCGCACGTGGCCCGATTCGTCGGCCAGCACAAACCCTGTGGACACGGCCTGTGCGACGGCGGCCATGATGTAGAAGAGCACAAAGTACGTGGCCTGGAGCTTGCCGCGGTCGCGGAGCGCCTCGCGCTGCGCGAACTCGACCGTCATGGACAGCGACGCGATGTACATGAGCTGCACGGCGAGCCGAGCGGCGATCGAGAGCGCGAGCAGTAGTGCTCCGTAGCGAGCGGCGCGAGAGTTGATCGCTGAGGAGGGGCCGCGACCGTGCTTGGGCAGTTGCCGCCAGTCGAGTATTTCCCAGCTGAACGCGAGCGTAAAGTCGAGAAGCGCGATCAGTAAGAAAATCACGAACGCGACCAGCCAGCCGATGAGCATGTACGGCGTCCGTCGGCGGCCTCCGATCGGCCGACAGTCTGATAGAAGACCAAGCAGCAGCGAGAACGAACCGGGCCACTCGAGCAGAAATGCCGTCGAGGTCGCGTAGCTGTCGTCACTAACTCGTAGATACTCGCCAAGGAGTTGACGGAAGCCGTACTTGCTCAGTGTGACGACAAAGCCTGCGGCCAGGGCATTGACTGCGAGCCCCAGAAACGCGGTGCTAAACAGTCGGATGGGCACAAACTCGGGGCGCAGGCTGCCAAAGCTCTCGTAGTTCAAGCACGCGTCGCCCGTGAGGATACGGCTCCCCAGTGGCACGACGGGCTGTACACTTGTGCGTACCGAGTGGTTGGACGGGAACGTCCGCGCGGAATGAATAACCGATGACGAGCTGTGCCCAAGGGTTGCTCGCGCCGTCCAATGTGGCTGGTACTGATGGCGGTTGGCGTTTCTTTCATTGAGAGCGGTTGGCGTGGTGACGGTAGGAGGCATGTGCTTGGCCATTTCGAGCACATGTCTTTCTCTGTGGAGTTGCTGCATGGCGTGTCGTGGGTCTGGCGAGGAACGTGTGGGAATGGGACACCACGAGACACAAGGACACCAGCCATTACGAGGTGGGTAGATTCATGTGCAGTCATCCATACCTTCGCAAAAAAAAATCACCCATCGGGCAGAGTCAAGAGCCGGAGTCCTCCGCCATAGTTCAATCTCCTGCGCGGGAAGGTCGTCACACCAATATAATAGCGTTTTCTCGGTTTGGAACGCCACCGGCGAATGCCACTTCGATTTGCGTGCACGAAGCCATCAAACCACGCCACCTGGACGCCCCTGTTAGAGGCTTGCTTCCACATGGATAACGCTCGACGAGAGCCATACAGTAAGCGGATCTTGTGGGATCATGAGAGATTCGCAACGTGTGGGGTTCCAGAGTCCCCCCCACACGCCACATGGGATGAGGACGTCCGCAATCGCAGCTGGGCGCGTGAAAAGACTTGAAAGTCCTGCTCCCACTGTCTCCCAACAGCGACTGAATAACGGCAATGATCTTGCGGAGAACGGCGGCTGGACTATTCAAGTGGAAGGGTCCGTCAAACTTCAACGTCTGTGGAGCACACACACAACATGTACTGTATGTGGGAGTGGCTCCAAGATCAGATCCTTTGACACGTCACGTCGCCTGAACTCACATAAAAACATACTCGTAGTACAGTACTGCAAAGACTCGACATACACGCGCGGCTCCCCTTCCACTGACTTGGTCAGCGCCAGCGTGTTCATGACAGACGTTGCGCAGAAGAAAAACGTAAAGATGATCGCGATGCCGAAGCTCGCGGACTGGTTGCAGCCACCGAACGCGCGCAGTTGCTGGGCGTCGAGCGTTTGCTGCGGCAACACCAGCACGAGGAGCAATGAGAGAACGTTCGCGATGAATGACACCATCGCGCCGCGAAAGACCTGCCGCCGTGCGTACGGACTGTCGGCCAGCACTTGGTCGGTGGTGACATGGAACGGTAGCCAGGTGCCCGCACCCGCGGAGATCATGTCTGCACAGATGGCGACGACCAACTGCGCGACGTACACGAGCCCCATGATCACGCACTCGCGGTCGTTGTCGGGGATCTCGGTCTGGCGCACGATCGCATACAGCTTGATTCAGGCCTTGGACAGGTCCAGCAGAGCCAGAACAATGGCATAGAACCAGTCGAATACGACAAAGAGCGTGCAGGCCAAGTACCCACCAATGTACGCGA
>JAADXJ010000553.1:0-19028 GCA_023337735.1 Pythium biforme
ACGTGTACAGGCAGACTGATCCGTGCATGGGCGCGCTCACACGCGTTCGGCGTTCAGGATGCGCGTGCGCTCGCTCTGCTCGTCGTCGCTCACGCTCAGCGACATCTCCTTGGACAGTTCCTTGACCCGTGTTGTGCAGTTCCTGGCAGAGCAGGAACACGAACGGCTTACTGTTGCACAGCCGTACCGGTAGCACGCCTCGCTCGTGGCGGCCGCGCGCCACAGGTCAACTACCGCGCCGTGTTGCTCGGGTGGGCGGAGCTGGCACTGCGTGATGGTTGGGGGACAACAGTAGAGGAAGCGAGAGTGCCACACCCATGACGCCGGCACTAACCATGGCACGGTGCTTGCCCGAGCAGCAAACAACCGTACGCAACCTGTGGCGTGGCGCCACGACTGCGCCAGCGTGTGCGCCATACGCGACCGACGGCGATGCCGACACTGCCACCGTGGGTACATGGCCCTGCTCGTGGACCAACTGCACGGCCGTGATGCTAGAAGTGACTCAAAAGCTGCCCGACTGGGCGACCGCGTGCGCAGCGACAAGACCACCCTCAGCGCGACCATCGCCGACTGCGCGGCCAATGTGGACGCCGGCGTCACGCCAGCTGCTCAGCAGCCAATGTGACCAAGACGGAACGTGGCCGCGAGCGCCAACTACGCTCAGTACGTCATACTAACGGACCGCGATATCCAGCTGAAAGCGCAATGCATCTCGACGTGCGTCAGCGAGAACGTGCGCAGCCTCACGCGGCTATGGCCGTCCTGTGTGTGCGCGGTCGAGGGCGTGGACAAGTGGGACGAGGTCGTGCGCGAGCTCAAGCGCCAGTGCGCGATTACAAGACGCACAAGGCAGCTTGGCGGTTACGAGCGGCGACTGGATCGAGTTCGCGATAAATCCATCGCAACGATCGCCCGGTCGTCGCCCAGCGCGACATCGACGGCGTCAGTGGGCTCCTCCACGCTTCACGTCCGTGTGCTCGTGGTGATTGCGACACTATGGACAGTGTTGCAGTAGCAGTATAACAGGCGAGAAGGCGTCGCGTCGATTTGGTTCGTATACAGTCATGTGTGCGATCCATTCAAGAAAGCTTTTCTCTTACGATCGCTGGCAGAGGTCGAAACGACATTGCGGGCAACTGGGCTTGCGCGCCAGCCACGCCAGTGCACAGTCCTCATGGAGCTCGTGGCAGCACGGCAGCTGCACGGTTGGGAGGTTCTTGTTGTCAAGTGAATCGAGGCAAACGCAGCAGACGCCATGGCACATGGCAGTGGTCGTGGTGGTGGCAGCGGTGGAATTCTCGACGGACCACACCGCACGCGCGTTGGCTTCGTGGGCGGCAACGACGCAACGAGGTACTGCCAGCAGCTCACATAGTAGTGTAGACAGGCGCTTGAACATGCCACCATCACCACCCCTCGATGGCGGTAAAAGTAGCAGCAGTGCGAGCGCGGCCCAGCACTCACCCATAACGACAGTCACCGCGCGTTCTGCGCGATGGCGCCGTGTGACGTTGGAGATGAAGTGCGACGTAAACGCTGTCTCCGCGAGTGCGGCGCAGAGCTTGACTATGCATCGGAGGTGTCTGCGCAGTGTTCGTACCAGGCGTCCGTTGAGAGGATGACGGATGGCATCGCGCGTGAGGAAGAAGATGCGGAGGCACGCGGCCTCGCTTAGCGCGGTGACCCACGTGGTGTCGTGGTGGGTGTGCTGCAGCGCGACGCGGAATACGACACCCGACGGGCCGACGCAGAGTGCACGTGCCTGTGAGGATGCGTCGCGCGTCGCCGCCGCGTGGAGCTTGAGAAGGCGGCGCGCGGTGCCATCATCAGCGGAGGCGGTCATGATGGAACTGCTGGTGAGGAGGAAGATGAGAAGAGAAAATAATGAGGGCGTGATGAAAATATAGAACGCGCGTGAAAAGCTTTCTCAATTTTCTCTGCGGGTCGATAGGTGCGGAGGTGCAGCTTCGGTTCAGCCTCAAACCGCCCAAGAGAAAAGAACGGCTGGGCACATCCCCTTGAGATCGATTTTTCTCATGGACAACGTTGAGGTTGCTCCGGCGTTGTTGTCATCTCTTGCTGAGAAAAGGCCAGATGGAGTAAATGAAATCGCCAGCAGATACGGCGCCTCGGATTGGATTGATGAAGCGCGGCGGATGCTTTTGTCGAGAGGTTCGGTTGCTTAGGACGCATCTTCAAGACGCCAACTCAACAAGATTCCCATGATGATCATGGGAATCTCATGATCCCTCGGAATCGACGGGAGCGATGTTGAAGTGGGTAGTCTATAAGAAGAAAGAGGCTTCAGACCTCTATCTTATTATGCGATATCTGTTGTAACGCCACTATTTTCGTCGATGTCGTTACGACATCCGGACATCGTGTTTTGCAGCCTGGATCGCCCCATGAAGTGATAATAGTGACCGCGATCATCTCTGCGGTATTCCCCGCACGCGCTGGTCATGAGACCCGACATGTCTAGGATCTTCGAACCCACTGGTCGGCTATTGTCACAGCGGACCCACCCAGTCACCTATTTTCGTTTGGGAATCTGCACTCATCCGCGTCAACCAAACACAGAGGCGCCCGTTGACTGTGAATTTGGATCTTTCTCTTCATTGAGAAAAGATGCGGCGTTCGATGTCCATCCTTTGCTTGGGCTCACTCCAGTCGAGAAGGCCAGTGCAAGCACAGGAGGCCGGACTTTCGCCAAAAGTGGGAGCTTTTGGCTCTTTTAGCCAACTAAGGAAACTATTCGGCAAAAGCGGTGGCCCAAATTAGGACAATCTTTGTCGAGCAGTTTCCTCATTTGGCTAAAATAGTCGTACAGCCACCACTTTTGGCGTGAGTCCCAGGAGGCCAGTCTCGCGCTTTCGCTTCCGCCAGCTGCCGGAAGGCTCCATTTTTTTCTTTTCACCTCCCACGCCGTATCCGCAAGGCCACGGGTTTCTGTGTGGTGCCCGCCAGTGCGACATTCCCCTGCCACAAGTGGTACAAATCGGCCTGTGTTTTAGCATCGCTTTACAGGAATGTGGCTCGCCATGGGTGCTCGGACGGACAGTGAGCACTGGCCAAAATATTGTCAGACCTCTCGGATAGTGACACACGCCATACCAGGAGCTCCTCATTGGTCAAAATAGAGAACAAAGCTCCACCTCCCTCCCAAACCCGATTTAAATCCTCAGCGCGGCGCCCCTCAAAAACCGACGCAAAACCGTTCGGTCGTTCCCATCAGTTTTCCGCTCTCTCTCTCTCTCTTCTTGTTCCCTCAGTCTGTTTGTTGGAGTGGGTTTTTTCACTCGCTTCGACAGAGAGCGGTTTGTTTTTGCTTGCGTGCGTGCGAGCGAGCGTTGTGGGCGTCGAGTCGCGTCGTCCAAGCGCCAACTCTTCACCCGTCACAACCGAACACAAGCACCAAGGATACACCCTACGCTTCCTAACGCTTGTTCACTCCCTTCCTGCCTTCCGACAAGCGCCAACGTTGGGAATACGCCAGGCTCAAATCCAACACTAAGGGACCCACCACGCGATCTCGCATCGCGTACACGCTACCAACATGGACATGCGTGACCGCGAGGCGAGCGGCCGCCGGCGCGCGAGCTCCAACTACTTCGAGCTCGAGGCCGACCGGCGGCGCAACAAGTCGGAGCGCAGCGAGTCGTTCAGCATGCGCCTCACGGGGCTCGACGTCGGCAGCAATCCAACGACCATTCTCACGGGCGGCAAGTACAGCGTCAAGAGCGGCGGCGTCGCGATCATGAGCTCTGGGAGCAACGTGCCTTCGACGGCCGGCGCGTACGGGCTCGACGACGACGAAGTCTCGATCGACTTTTGCTGCGAGACGCTCAAGCGCAAGTTTGGCTTCCAGGAAGGCTCGGTCGCGAACCAGCGCGAGCACGTGTTGCTGTTGTTGGCGAACGGCAAGGCGCGCTGCAAGCCCACGGACGCGCCCGACTCCCATATCGTCGAGCTCCACAAGAAGCTCATGTCGAACTACCGCGAGTGGACCAAGTTTTTGGGCACGACGCCCATGTTCTTCAACGCGCCCACGGGGGGCAACCTCAAGCACCAGCTCCACATGGACATTATGCTCTACTTCCTCATCTGGGGCGAGTCGGGCAACGTGCGCCACATGCCCGAGTGCATTTGTTACCTGTTCCACCAGATGATGACCATGGTGAACCAGGACCCGGCCGCCCAGGACGCGCGCGCCGAAGGCTGGTTCCTCACGTTTGTCGTGCGCCCCATTTGGGCCGAGGCCTCGAACATGAAGCGCCGCAACAAGATTGGTAAGCCGCTGGAGCATGTCCAGATCCGTAACTACGACGACATCAACGAGTACTTTTGGAAGCCGCACTGCCTCACGGTCGACGTCGACGCAGTCGGGTCCGTGCTCACGAACACGCACGGCAAGACGTTCTACGAGCACCGCAGCATCTTCACGCTCGTGCTCAACTACTATCGGATCTTCCAGTTCAACCTCATGTTCCTCGTCGCGCTGATCGTTCTCGCGTTCTGCGTCACGGTCTCGCCGGACGGCGGGAAAACTGGGTTCTCCCAGTTTGGCCAGTTGGGCAACACAGTGTTCCCCTTTGTGAAGCGCGACCTCAAGCTCTCGCTGGTCTCGATCGTGTTTTCGCTGGCGAGCTTAGGGCTGTGCAAGTGCGTACTCGAAGTCGCTCACGGCTGGCACTTGCTAGTCGCGAAGGAGGCCAAGGCCTCGTCGTCGCGGTCGTTCACGTACGGCATTGCGCTCACAATGCGGCTGCTCTGGAACGGCGGCTTTGCCGCGCTGTTTGGCATCATGATGTTTGTCGCGTACAACGAACAGCGCGACACGGCACTCCTGGGCAAGTTTACGCTGCTCGCTGGCATTTTCGTGCTGCCGGGGCTGCTGGTCGTGCTGGTCCAAGCGTTCTCGCCGCAGCTCATTTCCGGCACGTTCGCGGCCAAGTTTGTGCGCGAAGGCGCGAGCTCGTACGTCGGCCGCAACATCGCGCCACCGTTCATGTACCAGATCCGGTACATCCTCTTTTGGCTCTTTTTGTGGGCCGTGAAAGCGATCGTGTCGTACTTTATCCTCGTGCGCCCGCTCATGCTGCCGTCGATCGCGATCTACCAAATGGACCTCAGCGCCAGCTACCAAGGCGGCGCGGTCGTGTCGTTCCACAACATTGGCGTGATCATCTCGCTCTGGTTGCCCGTAATATTCATCTTCAACTACGACACGCAGATCTACTTTACGATTCTCCAGGCGCTCGTGGGCGCGTTCATGGGCATGCTCATGAAGACGGGCGAGATCCGCGGCGTCAAGGAGATGACCAAGGCCTTCCGCGTCGCGCCGCAGCTCTTTGACCAGAAGATCGTCACGAGCCTCGCACGCTCGACCGACGCCGCAGCCAACAGCTCGGAGACCTCGCGCGCAAGCGCGATCGCGGCCGCGTACGAGTCGCAGATGATGCTCCGCTTTGTCGTCGTGTGGAACGAAATCGTCAACTCGTTCCGCGAGACCGATCTACTCGACGACAAGGAAGCCGCGATTCTCCAGTACGACATCCGCAGCAACGGCGAAGTGTTTGAGCCAGTCTTTTTGTCGGCCGGCAAGCTCGGCGAGGCTTTGGAGCTCTCGATCCGCACAGCTAAGGAAGGCAAGGGCGAATCCCAGTTGCGCGTGAGCCTCGTCGAGAGCGACTGCCTGTCGGCGATCCGCAGCTTCTACACGGCCGGCTCGTTCGTGCTGAGTGCGCTCTTTGGCAACGACGACGCCGACATCCTCGACGGCTTTCGCATGATTGAAGAGATTGCGAGCTCGGGCGGCTTCATGAAGTCGTTCAACGTCAGCGAGCTGCCTCGTCTGCGCCTCGCGGCGCTCGAGCTGCTCGAAGCCGTGCTCGACCTGGAAGACCCCGATGTCCCGTCGCAGCACATCCAGTCGGTCAAGATCCACAACCTGGGCGTGATCCGCAACTTTGTGACCAAGATGGAGGCGTTCCTCGGCACGCTCCAGACGTTCTGCACAGACCCGGCGTTGCAGCGCAAGTTTGCCAACTCGAAGTTTTGCTCGAGCGCGAACGGCTACTTGTTTGCGGCGCGTGGCCTCGTGAACCTGTTTTTCAGTGACACGGCCATGGGCGCGGCGACGCGCGCGTGTCTTCTGCTCTCGCTCGAGCGCTCAGAGGCCATGCCGCGCTGCGGCGAAGCCGAGCGCCGTCTCGGCTTTTTCATGAAGTCGCTCGTGATGGACATTCCGCAGCTGCGCGCGATCAAGGAGATGCGGTCGTTCTCGGTCGTCACGCCGTTCTACGCCGAGACCGTGCTGTTCTCGCTCGAAGACCTGAACAACCCGCTCGTGAACCACCCGATTTTCCAGAAGGTCGAGGAAGACGGCAAGAACTTGACGATCCTGAAGTACCTGAGCAAGATCCACCCGGAGGAATGGGAGAACTTTTTGGAGCGCATTGACGTGAGCAGCGCCGACGAGGCCCAGGCCAAGCACCCGCAGGAGATCCGCCTGTGGGCCTCGTACCGCGGCCAGACGCTTGCGCGTACCGTACAGGGCATGATGATGTACGAAGATGCGATCAAGATCTTGCACTGGCTCGAGATTGGCTCGAACCCGAGCAAGTCGGCCGAGCAGAAGCAGCGCCAGCTCCAGGACATGGTGCGCCTCAAGTTTTCGTACATTTGCGCGTGTCAGGTGTACGGCAAGCACCGCCGCGAGAACAAGCAGCAGGCCGACGACATTGACTACTTGCTGCGTGAGTACCCGAACTTGCGCGTTGCGTACGTCGATGCGATCCAGGCCCAAGACGGCAAGCCGATCTTCGACACAGTGCTCATCAAGAGCGAGAATGGTGAGATTGTCGAGGTGTACCGGTACCAGTTGCCCGGCGACCCGATCATTGGTGAAGGCAAGCCCGAGAACCAGAACAATGCGCTCCAGTTTACGCGTGGCGAGTTTGTGCAGACCATCGATATGAACCAGGAACACTACTTTGAAGAGTGTTTGAAGATGCCGCAGCTCTTGCTCACGGCCGACATGCACCCGTCGCGCAAGCCCGTCCAGATCATTGGTATGCGCGAGCACATCTTTACCGGTAACGCCTCGTCGCTTGCCAAGTTCAAGACCTGGCAGGAGCTCGTGTTTGTGACGCTTTCGCAGCGTGTACTCGCCAACCCGCTGTACTGCCGCATGCACTATGGCCACCCGGATGTCTTTGACAAGGTGCTTTCGATCACGCGCGGCGGTCTCTCCAAGGCCAGTAAGGGCATCAACTTGTCGGAAGATGTGTTTGCCGGATTCAACTGCACGCTGCGCGGTGGCGTCGTCACGCACGTCGAGTTTATGCAGTGCGGAAAGGGCCGTGATGTCGCGCTCTCGCAGATTTCGATGTTTGAGGGCAAGCTGGCGAACGGCGCTGGCGAGACGTCGCTCGCGCGCGAGGCGCACCGCATGGGCCAGTTTCTCGACTTTTTCCGTCTCAACTCGATGTACTACTCGCACACGGGCTTCTACTTTGCGACGTGGATGACCATCATCACGACCTTTGTGTACATGTACAGCAAGGTGTACATTGCGCTCGCGGGTGTGCAGCGCGACGTGATCATCAACATGGACAAGGTGGACATCATCAGGGCCAACACGGCGCTCAAGTTTGACAAGCGCGTTTTCAATGATGCGGATTCGGTCATCAACACCCAGTTCTACATCCAGGCCGGTTTGTTTTTGTCGCTGCCGCTGATCGCCGTGTACTTTGGCGAAATGGGTCTTCGTCGCGGCTTTGTGCGCTTTGTGGAGATGATCATCACGCTCGGCCCAGCGTTCTTCATCTTCCAGGTTGGCACGACGATGCACTACTTTGACAACAACTTGCTCCACGGCGAGGCGCAGTACAAGGCGACGGGCCGTGGCTTCAAGATCACGCGCGAGACGTTTGTGTTGCTCTACAAGGCCTACGCGAGCAGCCACTACCGCAAGGCGTTTGAGCTGGTCGGGCTGTGTCTCGTGTACCTCACGTTTGGCTCGTTCAACATTTGCGACGAGAACCCGACCGACAACAAGTCGACCTACTTTCTCTTCTGCCAGACGTCTCAGGGCTTTGGTGTCCAGACGTTTGCGATTTGGTTCATCTCGGTGCTGTGGCTGCTATCGCCGTTCATTTTCAACACGGACGGTCTCGACTGGGAGAAGACCAAGGTCGACATTGGGGCGTGGGCCAAGTGGATGTACGCCGGCGAAGACTTCAAGGACCCGGACGCCGTCATGTGCGAAGGCTGGATCGGCTGGTGGAAGGGCGAGCTCAAGCCGTTCCACAACACCAAGCCCATTGCGCGCTTCACCGTGCTCCTCCGTGAGAGCCGCCACTTTATCCTGCTGTGGTACGTGATCACGCTCAAGTGGGACATGTTCTGCGTCGCGTACGTGTTTGGTGCGAGCTTCGTGTCGGTGTTTTTGTTTGGCCTCTTTGGCGCGATGAACTTGACGGCCAGCTTCCGCCCGGCCACGCGCGCCGGCCTGTACGTGCTCCTGATTGCCGTGGTATTGACGGCGTACTTTTTGGTCGCCTACTACGTGCTCGACGCCGACGCCAAGTCATCGCTGTCGCTCTTTTTCGGGTACATGGCCTCGCTCTACGGCTTCAACGAGATGGCGCGTATGTGGAGCTTCCACGACTCGTCGATCGGCACGATTGGCATGTTCCAGCAGCTCGCGTTCTTCTTCGACTTCGTGTTTTGCGTCGCGATGATCATCCCGCTGTTCATCATGTCGGGCATCCCGTTCCTGAACGTGATCCAGACGCGCATGATGTACAACAAGGGCTTCTCGGAGGTCGTGTCGGCCTCGTCGCAGTACGCGTTCTCGCTCGCGGCCTTTATGGGCGTGCTCGGCGGCGTCGGCTGCGGCTGGCTCTTCTACCTGTTCACGACGCTCGAGACGTCTCCGGATTTCGTTGGGTTTGTCACCACGTACGATCTGCTCAACGGTAAGGCGGGCAACGGCTCGGTGACTTACCTCTTTTACGCCGCGGGGGCCGGCGGCACGCTCATCTCGGGCGTGCTCAACTACTTCATCGGGCGTCGTCTCTCGATCGTCGGTGGTGGGCTGCTCACGATCATTGGGATGATCCTCATCAGCGCCGTGCCGTCGTCTGGTGAAGGGTTCCTCTTCCCGGGCATTGCGTTGCTCGGGTGTGCGGTCGGTGTCATGCTGCCGACGATCTCGATGTACATTTACGAAGTGTCGACCCGCGAGATGCGTGGAAAAGCGCTCTTGCTGCTGGGCCTCGGCTTTATCATCGGCACGCTCGCAGGCGCCTGGTTCACGTCGTCCAAGAGCTCGATCGGCTGGATCTGGCAAGTGTTTGTCGCCACGATCATCATCTCGATCGTCACGCCCATGGTCTACATCTTCCCGGAGAGCCCCTACTGGGTATACACGCGCGAAGGCCTCGAGGCGCTCGAGCGCTGCCTCGCCGTGCTGCGCCGCAAGGAAGGCGTCAAGGCCGAAGTCGAGTCGATCCGCGCTGAAGAAGCCGTCCACGACGACGGCGTCACGACGTTCTACAAGTTTAGCATTGGGCTCTTCAGCATTCTCGTCTCGTCGCTGCTCTTTGGCGCGCTGGACATGTACCTGTCGCAGACGTTTGCCACGTTTGCCGACGGCCAGTACATGTTTATCAACTGCACGTCGCTGCAGCTGCTGGGCGCGCTCTTCTCGTTCTTCTTCATCGACAAGGTCGACCACCGCAAGATCATGATGGTCACGCTGCTGCCCGTGGTCGTGCTGGTCGCGATCATGGGCGTGAACGTCCAGACCCGCACGTGGACCGAGGACAATGAGTTTCTCATGCTCCAGATTGTCGGCATGCTCACGTACTTTTTCGCCGGCCTGGGCCTGTCCTCGGTGCTCTGGCTCACGTGCGTCGGCATGTTTACGACCACCAAGCGCGTGGCGTTTTCGACGCTCTACTTTGCCGTCTTTTTCCTCGTGCCCATGCTCCCGCTCGCGGTCCGCGTCCACTCGGGCACCAGCGAGCACCGCGAGTTTATCTACCTGTACGGGCTCGCCGGCTGCGCCGTGGTGCTCATGCTGCTGCTCATTGGCGCCGGCGCGCGCCGCAACGGCATGGTCTGCACGCAGAAGGAGGCGGAGGAAGACCGCGTGCGCGCGCGTCGCGACCGCCAGTCGCGCCGCAGCGCGCGCACACCGGGCGCACGCAGCCGCAACTTGAGCCGCACGCGTGGGCGCTCGCAGTCGCACTACCAGATCTTTGAGTCGCCTGCCGGCGGCGCGCCGTGAGGGGGTGAGGCGTGAGCGAGTCCATCTTGATTCCACACACAAGTACATTTTCCCTCCATCGTGACACTACATACATACGGCATTTGAATCCAATACCTACGCACTCACGCGGGATGTCTTCCTGTTCCTCTCTCTCTCTCTCTTTCTCTATCACGCACAGAGTCATGGTCTCTGTCCCACTGCGTCCACGTCACATACAGACCAGTGTTCATTCCACCAAGGTACTGTAGTGCGGAGACGGTGTCATGGCAGATGGTGGCGATGGTTGCATTTTAAATTAGGGGAGCCACGACGTGGGGATGGGAGGACAAAAGGATCCCGAGACAACTACAAAGGTGGTGGTGGGTGGGTAGAGCGGAGCGATGGACTTCGTTCGTCCAGTAGGATGAGGAGGATCGCACAAGCGATGGCTTCAAGAGGTGGCGTATGTGGGCTGTGTGCGACTGTGGTGGCTCAACTGGCAACCTCGTGGCTCGCGGTCTTTTGCTCGCTGCACGTGGCGGTCATGGTCGAGGCGGAGCTGCTGCTCGCGCTGCTGCAGCTCTCGCTGTGTCGTCCGAGCAGCATCAGCGGCGGCGGCGGCGACAGCGACCGGCGCGGCTCGCTCGTCTGGTGGACGCTCACGCTGATACTGAGCCCGTGGGGTTCGGTGCCCTTGGTGGTCTTTACGTGGGACGACGCATTGGCGACGCGCGGCAGCAGCTCGCTCTCGGGCACGATCTGCGGCGACGACGACGCCGACGACCCGTTGGAACTCGGCGAGATCTCGGGGCTGAAGTAGACGGGCCGCACGGGGATGGTCTCGGCCGGACGCTCGCAAAAGTGGACGCGCTTGGCCATGGCGTCGTCGTCCTCTTCCTCCGCCTCGTACTGGACCGGAGACAGGTGGCTGGCAGACTGGCCACTGGAGGGCACGCCGGCCGACTGTGCGCGCGAGCGCTTGCGCCCTGGCTCACCGGGCTTGTCACTTGCGTTGGCTGCCATGGCAGACGACGATGGCAGCATGAGCGTGGTCGCGGCCGTGAGCGCGAATGCACCCGTGGCACTCGAGTCCTCCGACTGTGTGCGCCGTATCAGCGTGCCGCTGGCCGACGCGCTGGGCGCCTCCATCTGGCGCGCCGGCGGGAGCGCCGCGGCCATGGGGTCGTCGCCCTCGGCGTCCGTGGTCTTGTGCGTGAGCGGGATCGAGAAGCCCAGTCGATACGACAGCGCGCGGTTGAGCAACGTGTTCTGCTCGACAACGAGCTCATCGGGCGCGAGGCCTATCCGCGACTGGACGCGCTCAATGATTTGTTCGCGGGACTCGAACGACTAGACCATCCAGAAACATGACACGGTCTGTCAGCAACCTAGAGACATGGAGGACAGAGGAGGGGAAGAGCGTGCGACGCACCTTGAAGGCATAGGAGCGCGAGGACGCGCCAAACTTGAGCGTCGAGCCGTGGACAATGAGCGTCGGCTGGAGCGCCTTGAGGCGAATGTCGTCGACAAACGTGCCGTGGCACGAGCCCAGGTCCACGAGGTACGCGGCGCCGTCCTTGTGGTGGATGATCGCGGCGTGGAGCCGCGATACGGAGCAGTGGTTGAGCACGATGTCGCACGCGACGGCGTTGCGGCCTATTAAGTAGATGGCCTTCTGGTCCACTGTGTAGGTTGCCAGGAGCTCGTGGTTCTTGAACACATCGAGCAGCGCGATCGCGCGCGGCTTGAGCGGCAGCGTCCAGGCCGGGGACGTGAAGGGAAACGTCGGCGGCGCGAGCGGTGCGAGGAACTTGGGCGTCGCGGGCGCCGCCGTCGCGAACGCGCCGAGGTTGAGCCGCAGCGCGTGCTCCATATTGGGAGGACAGTGGCGGATATGGAGGAAAGCGGCGAGCAATCCGCGGAGAACAATCCGCCGATCGGGAGGAGATCAATCCGCAAGTGAGCGAGGTGACGTACGCGCACACAGAGGGGCGATCGGCGGGCGACGGGCAACGACGCGTGCGGACGATTTTTATTCGGACGGAACGGATGATGGCGGCGGCGGTCGCGGCGTCGCGCTGACTTGCGGGCCGACTCGGGGGAAGGGGGATGCCCCGGGTAAAAAGAGGCTTCGCGCGCAAGAAGCCGTTTTGGGAACCGCGTTTCAGCCAATGCGAGATGTACAAGGGGTAGGGAATGAAGAGAAGAGACAGTCACAGGTCTCGCAGGTGGTTTTGACAGCCTGAAGTGACAAAATAAGGGATCGGGGTTTCGTGGAGAGCTAGAATGAGATTTCGGGTATCGGGATAGACGAGTGTACGGGAAAATACAGGTGTTTGGTGTTGTCAGGTTGGCGAGCCAGTTGCTGGGTTTTCTCATCGCGCTTCCGCAAATAGCGGCGTCGTCCAATTGCGACGTGGCGGAGAGGGACAAAAACTGCACCTCGATAATTTAGGACCGACGACCAAACGGCACGCCAATATTTTAGGAACTAAATTAGGACAGACTGCGACTGCCCTCGCCAACTCCTGCCTTGTAATATTGCTTCGGCAAAGCGACACAGGAGGACTCATGGAGGAGTGCGTCGTCGCCGCCTCCCTCTGTAGCGTGGACGAGAGGTTAGAGTTGTCTAACGCTCTGTGCTGGGACCTATGTGATATGGCAGGACGTTCGCCGACCGCCGGCGCCGCGACGAGGAGGTCAAGCAGCGCATCAGCGAGAAGCTCCAGCAATCGGGCGAGCGCGAGAAGCTCAAGGAGCTGCTGCGCCACAAGCTCATCGAGTGCGGCTGGCGCGACGAGATGAAAGCCCATTGCAAAGGTGCGTTGGGTGGGGGCGTTCCATGCTGATGTTGGATGGGGGTTAATAACAAGTCTGTGATCTTGGGTGGACGCGTCCAGAGGTGATTCGCACGAAAGGTATCGACCAGGTCACCGTGGACGACCTCATCGAGGAAATCACCCCCAAGGCGCGAGGTACGTTTTTGTGGAAGTGCTATAATGCGTATCGAGAAACACAGGAGGACTAAGGCGTCTTTATGTGTGTCGTTTGGTGTGCGATGCCACAGCGGCCGTGCCCGAGAGCATCAAGGGCGACATGCTCGACAAGATCAAAGCGTTCATTGAGAAGTCGGCTTAGGCGCACCGATATATATATACATGCGCATCAGCAAAGTTGCTCAAGCCCGGTCGTGTCCAAGTCGCTTGACATCTGCTGTGCGAGTCTCTCTCTCTCTATCATGTTGGGGTCTGTCAGCGCTTTCCCCGAAAACCAGCACATCGCACTCAAAAGAATCTGCCGAGTGGGCTCCTATCGGCCACCTTCCGGTCGCTTTGCCACCCGCCAGAGGGGCACATCGATCTCAGTTGGAGGACGGATCGCACGATCCCCACCTTGGTGATCTCCTCACATGGCTACATCGAAGTTCTTAACTACCCGATACAAACTAAACTCCCATTGTGTTAAGAACGCAGTATGGATAGGAGACGGGCAGACATAACCAAATAACCGTTCAATGTCACCAAAGTGGGCGCTGTTCTTCGACTCCAAGCAGCTCTTCCCTCCGCCTCGATCCGATTCGCCCATGACCGCGCCGGCCGCGACGTCCCAGGCGGCCGCCACCGCGGGGCTCAAGCAGCGGCGCAAGAGCAAGGCGCAGCGCAAAGCGTCAGCCGCAGCGCTGCAGATCGCGCCGTCGCTCGCGTCCAACGGCCCACTGCAAGCCGCGCCACGGCCGCTCTACCCCCCCCATGGCGCTCCGCCTCCTCCGCCACCGCCAGCTCCGCCCAAGCCACGCGCGCTGGCAACACTGCTCAGCTCCGCCTCTGCCACCACCTTCTCGTCCTCTGTAGCGTCGCCGTCGCCGTCACCCAGCCGCCCATCCACGCCGCTCAAGCACAGCCGCCTCGCGCTCGACCTGCCCATCTCGCCGCTCAAGTCGCTCATGCGCGACGATGCCAAGGCGAAGCCCACGGTGACTACAGCGACGGCCATGTCGCCAACGTCCATGCAGCGTATGCAGCGCATCCACAACCTCCAGATCCAGACCGACTTTGCGACCGGGTCCGGAGCATCCACGCCGCCGGCGTCGCCCACGGCCACAACCACCACTACCACGACTGAAAAGCGCGTCGTGCGGCCGCCGTCCCATGCGCAGTCGTTCCGGCTCGCGGATTTCCTGTACAAAGAAGTATTTGGCGTCCACGACATCAAGTCGAGCGACGCTGTCCACCAGGAGCGCGTCCAGAACTTTTTGGTCGTGCCCTACAACACCGAGCAGCTCTTTGCGTTCGGCGTGTTCCTCGCGCTCGACAGCTTCCTCTACGTGTTCACGTACTTGCCACTGCGCATGCTGTTTGCCTGCGGCTGCGCCGTGACCTCAGTCTCGTTCCACACGCGCGTGTTCCGACGGACCCATTTTTACGACCTCATGGTCGCCGTGCTCATCGCCGTCGGCACGAGCGTGCTCTGGCGCGTCGACATGTCGCGCATGTA
The DNA here is from genome assembly GCA_023337735.1 of Pythium biforme. Lineage (NCBI taxonomy): Eukaryota > Oomycota > Peronosporomycetes > Pythiales > Pythiaceae > Pythium > Pythium biforme. Next base: position 14,759 of record JAADXJ010000553.1, read on the forward strand.
CCACGCGATCCGCGGCCAGGCCATGATCAAGCTCTACGTGCTCTTCACGATGATCGAGATCTTTGACCGGCTCTTCTCGTCCCTGGGCCAGGACGTGCTCGACTCGCTCTACTTCACGGCGCGCTTCCAGCCGCGCCGCGTCGGCCGCATGGCCATGGACTTTGGCGTCGCGCTCGTGTACGTCGTGCTCCACGCACTGCTGCTGTTTGCGCAGGTCGTGACCATCAACGTCGCCATCAACTCGAGCAACACGTCGCTGCTCACGCTGCTCATCTCCAACAACTTTGCCGAGCTCAAGGTACGGTGCCTTGTAGATACATCGATGGATCTAGGGGGCGAGGCCTTATCGGGCGGATCTTTCTACGACAGAGCTGCGTGTTCAAGAAGTTTGAAGAGCAGAACCTCTTCCAGATCGCGTGCAGCGACATTGTCGAGCGCTTCAAGCTGCTGCTCATCATCGCGCTCATTCTGCTCCAGTCCAACGCCCGCGACGTCGCCTACGGCACCGTGAGAGGATCTTGCTCCCAGATCTCATTGTCTCGTTCCAACACTCACATCGTTCTCTCTCTCTCTCTCTCTCTGCCTTGTAGACCATGGTCATGTTGGCCGAGATGGTCATCGACTGGCTCAAGCACGCGTTCATCACCAAGTTCAACCAGATCCCGCCCTCGGTCTACTCCAAGTTCATCACGATCCTCTGCCGCGACCTCACCGGCTGGAAGAACCAGGACACGATCCTCGACCACACGCACCACGTCTCGCGACGACTGGGCCTGGTCTCGCTGCCGCTTGCGTGCGTCGTGCTGCGCATGGTCAGCAAGGCGCTGAATGACGGCGCGCCTATCGTGCTCGCGTCGCCCAGCGGCGTGCTCGTCACGCTCGCGTTCTTCCTCTGCCTCGCGGCCTTCAAGACGTTGCTCAGCCTCGTGCTCATGATCTACGCCTGCCGCTCCGGACGCCTCGACGACACGCGGCCCAAGAGCCCACGCGCCGTGCGCCAGCTCGAGTCCATCCACCGCTACAAATTTTAAACAATGACGAACATGAGACGAAGTACTGGGCTAAGTATCCTGTATGTCAGTGTTTTACTACGTGGTGGTGGGCGTGGGGGGGGCTTACTTTTCTCTTCTTCGTTGCTCTCGGCCATTTTTCTTTCTTCTTCGTGTGCGTTGCTACATCGTCTTTGTCGGCCGCTTCATGAGCTGGTGGTTTTTTCTTCTTCTTCCTAACGTCGTTCACTTCGTCCTACAATAGCGGTCTGTACGGTCGAACGGCCATAGACGTCACAGGCGCCAGATCTCGTTTACTTTTCTTTCCAAAACAAAAATTGTCGCGCCCCACGAATGCCGACTCGGGACTATTTCGTTTCCGCGGGGGGAGTGTGCCGGGAGGTGTCTGCCTCTGCCTTGGACATACTGATACAGTTTACTTGTACATCGCGTCGGTCCGCCAGTGCGGCACACTGGGCTTCGCTTCCTTCCTCATCTTCTTCTGCTTCTTCGTCGTCACCTTCCGTCGGTGTCTACATGCGACCGCCGGCGCCGCCATTGTTCATCATGGGCGCGCCGCCGTGGAGACCCAGGCCGAGCGAACCGGCGCCGGGCGGCGACGCAAACGGCATGCCGTACGATGTATCGTAATGCTGGTGTTGCTGGTGATGCGGATGGTGGTGCTGCGGCTGCGGCTGCGGCGCGTACGACTGCATCGACATGCCGCCCATGGCGTAGCTCGCGCCCAGCGCCGCCGGCTCAAAGCCCAGATCCAAGTTCAAATCCATGTGCGGGAACCGCTTGAGGATCCGCGCCGTGATGCGGCGGCCGCCCGACGTGTTCTTCATCGCGGGCAAGTGCGGGCGGATCGCCTTCACGAGCGCGAGGCACTGGTCCTCGGCCGACACGCTCAGCGCGCGCTGGACCACATAGTTGGCAAACTGGTCCTGGAGCATCTTCTGCATCTTGGGGCACAGCGTAATCTCCTCGACATACTCCTTGAGCACGGCCGGTGGCGCCTTCTCGAGACACTTTTCAATCACGTTCGAGCTAAACTTCTGGACCGATAGCTCAAACACATTCCCAAGCGGCTTGACAATCACGCCGTACGCTTCCTCGGCCGTGCACGAGTCAAGCACGTACTGGACGACATAGTTGCCGTACGGGTCCTGCATCAGCTTCATGGCCTGCTTCTCGACCTGCGTAATCACTTCGCGCTTCTGCGTGTCGTTCGCCGCGTCGAGGCAGCGCTGGAGCACGCAGCAGCCGTGGCGGTGCGTACCCACGGTCGTGCACTCCTTGCACACGGCGTCAAACACAAACTGGTTGTACTCGGGCTTCATAAACTGGAGCGCGCGCTGGATCACGTGGTTGCCGTTCGAGTCGATACACAGCCGCACGGCGTCGTCCTTGAGCGCCTCCACAATCAAGTCGGGCAGGTTCACGCGGCGCAGTTCACTGCCGTCGCTCGCGAGCTCCACGACTTGGGCCGACGTCGCACACACTTCGACCACCTTCTGGACCGACCGCGTGCCGTGCAAGTTGAGCGCGGCCGCGACCAAGTGGCCGCTCACACGGCGCACAATCTCCAGCCGTTGCAGGGGCTTGGCGCGCTCCAGCAGCTTCTGGAAGAGGTAGTTGCCAAACGGATCGACCATCATTTCGGCCAAATGGTCCATGGCCTCGGCGTAGATCAGATCGCACAGGGCCTTGCGCTCGTCATAGTACTCGAGCTGCTCCTGCAACAAGCGGCAGCCGTTCTGGTCCTTCGACATGGAAAACACGCGGCCCTGGACGTCCTCGATCTTCAGCATCGCGTCTACAGGGGCCACTTGCGCGGCGCTCACGGCCATCGCGAGGCTGCTTCCTGGGAGCCCACCGAGCGCGTGGTGCGCCGACGGGTGCGGGGCCATGGTCAGTGTCGCCGACGCTTGCTGGTGGTGCATCTCGTTCCCGCCCATGCGATACGGGCCACGATTGGACCCGCCACCACGAGGCATGTACGACGGCGGCGCCGATGACGACGACGAGTACGCGTCAAAGTCATGGCCTCCGTGGAGCTGCGGGGCGAGACCGCCGTGGTGCTGCTGCTGCTGAGGGTGGTGCGGCGAGGTCGCGGGCGACGCGTGGGCCACGTGGTACGACTGCGGCGGCTGCTGCTGCTGCTGTTGATGGTACGACGACGTGGCGTGCTGCTGCGGCTGGTGGTGCGCAAACTTGCACTTGTTGCCCATGCGGCAGTGGCCCTGCAGGAAAAACTTGCACTGCTTCACGCCATAGTGACCACCGACGCTCGTGTGCGGCGACGGCGGCGGCGACGACTCCATCATCATGCGGCCCGACGACGACGAGCCATACATCGACTGCGAGCGGCCGTAGCTGCGCTGGGACGGCGCGCGGTGGCCGTGCAACTGGTGCTGTTGGTGGTACACTGGCTGCGACTGCTGAGGCTGGTGCTGGTGCTGGTGCGAATGGTACTGTTGGTGCGGTGGTTGTTGCTGCTGCTGCTGGTAGGGAGCAAAGCCCGACGGAACGCTCGTGTTCAGCGACTGAATCGAGTACGGCGAAGGCGATGGCGCACCGTACGGAGAGTGCGAGACGGTGGGCGATACTGACGAGCCCCATGACGAGTGGTGCTGCTGCACCTGAGGCTGCGGGCGCCCACCGCCGCCGCTGCTGGCTCCGTACGCGTCGCTCGCATACCTGTAGTTGCTGCTACTCGTAGCCGTACTGCTGGCGGCCCCGCCGTACCCGTACGTTTGGTGGTGCTGCGGCTGCTGTTGCTGTGGCTGGAGATGGAGAGCTGCCTGTGACTCTGCATAGTAGTACGCTGCGGCCGACGAGCTCGACGCGCCGCCGAGCATCTCCTGGCTGCTGGTCGACGACCACTCGTCGTCCGTGTCGACCGCCGGCGGGCTGTGGCTCAGCAAGTACCCGTACGACGCCGTCGCGGCCGTCGGCGGACCCGTCAACCCCGACGACGACGACGACACTTCCTTGACGAGACTCCGCTCGGCGTGACCGTCGCGCGGGTCCAGCTCCAGCGGCTGCGACGAGACCGGGACCATGGGCTGCTGGCTGATCGCGACCACGCTCGCGCCGCGCGCACCGGAAGTGCTGACACCTGGGAGATCGTGGCGGCGCGGCGGCAGACGGTGCGCGGGCGGCGCCGGCGGGTGCGGGTGGTCGTCGTCGAGCGCCATCTTAAGGAAGCCGCCGCCCAGCGCCTGGCTCGGCGACTGCGAGAGAAACATCTCGATGCTGTTCTTGCGGCGACCGCC
>JAADXJ010000554.1:0-19022 GCA_023337735.1 Pythium biforme
CCCTAGCCACCACCGCAATCATCCGTACCTTCTTTTAGATGCGGAACGCGGCCGCGTCAACATGCTCGAGATCGTACATCTCAGCAAGCTTCTTGATCATCTCCTTACGACTCACGCTCGTGGCGTTGTCGTAGATGAGGTCGTAAAGCGAACTCAGGTTGAAGACCACAATTGCGTTGACGAAGCGCACGGGGTCCGACCGGATCATGCGCTCCAGCGCTGCGACAGCGCCCTTCACGTCGCAGCAGTAGAGCGCGCAGATCGCAAAGTTGTTGACGGCAACGCACACCAAGTCTTCCTCTAGCAACAGGTTGATCGCAAAGTCGGTGCCAACGAGGTCGCCCTGGCGGGCACGTGACACTTCCAGATTGAGCGCCGCATCGAACGCGCCGAGAGCCTCTTGGAGCTTGTTCTGTGCAAACAGAATGAGCCCGTCGTTCACCAACAGACGCTCTTGAAGCTGCCCTGTGAGTTCGCCCGTCGACGCATCGACACAGCTCTCGAGCTGGCTCCGCGCGCCCTTCTCAGCGAGACTGCGCGCGAGACGAAAGAGTTGCTCGGCATTCGTGAGGTCGCCCATCTGCAGGTGCATGCGGCCGAGCCGCGAGAGCACGATCACGCTCTCAAACTCTTCCAGGTGGTCAATCTGTTGGTAGTATCCATAAAACAACACACGTCAGTAGAGTCACAGTATTAAACCTCCACATGCCCAAGCTCACATCGATGGTGGCGCTGACGCGCAGCGCGAGACTAAACTTGTTCTGCAGCACAAGATGGTTCACGAGGGCGAACTGCGCGACGCGCAGCCACTTCCAAGCGGTCTCTGTCGAGCAACCGAGGGTCTCTGATGTCGTTCCCTGCGTGGTGGCGTCTCGGATCCGTGTGATGAGCTGGAATAGTTTCTTCTCGTGTTCGGCAGCGTTGCCCTTGAACTTGTGGAGCATGGCTTCTAACAGTCGCAGCCGCATGATCACAAACGCGTCCGGTATGGACGACGACAACGTCGGGTCGTCGAGATCTCCGATCTGGTCCAGCACACTCGTGGCGTTGTCGTAGTGGCCGTCCTTGATCAACCCCGCGAGCCACCACGACTTGATCTCGAGCGTCAGCGGCGCGTCGTTTGACGGATTCTGAAGCATCGACAGCGACTTCTTCGTCAGCGTTTTCCACCGCTTTTGGCGGTACAGTTCCTCCAGTCCCTCGATGGTGTCGGGCACATCGGCAAGTGTCAGTCTGCTGGCAGGTGGCACTGTTGAGCTGGTGTACTCTGGGAAGAGCGGGCCCTCACTGCCGCTGGCACCGCCCAGGTATTGGTCCTCAACCGATACGTGCAGAAACTCTTCGAGCAAGTCGTCGGCTGTTCGCACTTGGGCGTGGATGCGCGGCGACGGCGTGCCCGTGCTCAACGTGCCGCTGCTGGTGCGCTGGTGGAGCGACACGCGAGGGGATGGCGCCGTTGAAGACATGGAGCTGGCTGACTGCGTCCGCGACGAGTCGGCATAGCCCAGGAACGGGGCGGCCGGCGGCGGTGGCTGGCTGAAGCCAAAGTTCTCGTTAAACACGCGCGTCGGCGGAGCCGTCGGGGACGCGCTGACCAGCGTGGTGGCCGACGACCGCTCGACACGCGGGAAGAGGTCGGCGGTCGCCGTCACCGTGGTCTGCGCGTCGAGTGCCCCGTAGTTACCGGTGATGTGGTCCATCGAGTGGTATCGGTTGATGCTGTGGGCTGGCGGCGGGATCGCACGGGCTGTTGGTCGCTGCAGCTGGTCGAAGAGCGCCGACGCTGACGAAGTGGTGGACGTCGGTGGCGACGGGAAAAGCAGGTCGCGACTGAGCTCGTTGCTTGCGAGCGGCGTCGCAGGCGTCGCGGACACTGCGTGCGACTGGTGCTGCTGCGGCGCCGTCGCACCTGAGAGCCGCCGCGTCGGCACGAGTGGCGTCGCGAGCTGCGTCGGGTTCGTGCGCACAGCGACACCTGTGGGCACGATCGTGAGCTCAATGCCGTTCGTACCTGCATAGTGAACAATACTCAAGAGCACCACACGTTACCTGGGAACTGTCCGGGCGCGCCGGGACGTATCTGGTTGACCATCGCGACGGGGCTGCCAACAGCAAATAAAACCCCACACGCGTCAGTCCGATGCGAGATCGAGGAGGGAGATGCCTAGGGGACGCTCACCCGGACGACGCAAAAGGCGACGGCCGCGGCAGCTGCTGCGTGTGGTCCATCTGCTGCATCTGCGGCGGCGGCGTGTGGCCAAAGGACGACGCGCGCGCCGCGTGCTGCTGCTGTGTCTCCTGGAAGTCCATGATCCCAATCTTCCTGTTCTTCTCCCTGTCGGACCTGTCCCTAGTGACTACATGGTATGCCACTCCACCGAGGTCGTCTGCCTTCTTACACCGGTATTTGCACCGGTTTCTCAACTCCAACCGTTGGCAGTTAGTTGCCTTCTGCCAGTTAGTTCATAAATTCGAATGGCCGGGACGATGGAGCGCGCGAACGTGGAGCTCAAGAAAGGGCTGCGCAACCCGCTTGAGGAGGCGCAGGTGCGCAAGGCCGTGGTGGCACTGCAGACCTTCCTGGAGAAGCAGCGCGGCGCCGAGAAAAAGAAGCACCAGCTGATCGGATCCACTGAGTACATTTCGTGCATCATCACGCGCAAGACCATCCCCTCCAAGGCTTCGCTCAAGCCGCTCACTGTGTACGCTCTGCCTCCTGGATATATGTGGTGGCTATGTGCGCAGACTGACACCAAAATGCCTGGTTGCGATGCTTGTGTAGTGACGTGCCGCACTCGTTGTATGGTGCCGAGAACGATTCCGAGATGTGTCTGTTCGTCAAGGACACGGACAAGGACCGCATCAAGAAGGCGCTCGCAGAGGAACCCGTCGCCGGGCTCGCCAAGGTCATGACCGTCAAGAAGCTGCGCAAGAGCTTCAAGCAGTTTGAGGACCGCCGCACGCTCGCCGGCGCGTACGACCTCTTCCTTGCAGACGACCGCATCCTGCCGTACATCAAGACGCCGCTCGGCACCAAGTTCTTCGTGAAGAAGAAGCAACCCATCGCCGTGCGCGTGTCGCGGAAGGATGTTTCGAACTCCATCCGCGCAGTGTTCCACCGCACGGCCATGCACGTGAGCGCGGGCGCTTGCACAAACATCAAGATCGCCCACTTTGGCCTCTCCGTTGACCAAATCGTCGAGAATATTCTAGTTGGGATGAACAACTGTGCGGCCCACATTCCCAAAGGCTGGCTAGGCATCCAGTCGATCAGCGTCAAGACCAACGAGTCGATCGCGCTCCCTATTTACAACACGCTTGCCGACATGGCCAAGCTGCCGCCGGTCGCGAGCAAGAAGGCCCAGCTCAAGCGCAAGCTCGAAGAGGTCGAGGCCAAGAAGACCCAGGCGCCCACCGAGTCTACGGCCAAGAAACCCAACAAGGCGTACGCAACAGCTGAGCCTACGGCCAAGAAGCCCAAAACGAAGTCGAGTGCCAAGGCCGTGTGAGCAAAAGGTTCGCACGCTTGGAGACCGTCAAATAGATTTTCGTTTTTGGCATAGAGATAAGAGTGCGTTCACAGTGCGGCAAGACAACATCGTAAACGGATCAAACACACACACACACACGACAACGACACAGGCAAGTGCCGAGCGTCGGTTTTGCCGATTCCAGAGACGCACTGATGTTTCACATCTCCACTCCGTGAAAGGTTGCCGTCCACATGGCACCCCAAATACGTACTTAGTAGAAGTTTAACAGTACGGTAGCCGAACGGGGGCGGGAAGGAAGCAGCACCCGGTCCCACAACACAGCAGTCACAACACAGCATGGACCGCGGCAAGCCCCCGGCGGCAGCGGCGTCGTTCCTGTGCTCGCCGATCCCGAGGGACCCGACGCAGCTGCTCTTCGTCGATAGCAGCCGCAAGGTGTGTATTCTGTCCTCCTGGATCCTCAAGGCCGATGGATCTGACGCTTGCGTCTCTTTCCCTTTACAAGACACCCGGCCGGCGCACCGACAGCTTTTTCGATCCGGACGCGGAGGAGACGACAGGACTGCAGCGCAGCGCGGACAGCAGCGCGCGCCCGACCGCGCTGGACAGCATCAACACGCGTCTCGCTAAGCGCCCGCGGCTGGAAGCCGAGAGCGCGGCGATCATCAAGGTCCGTGGTTTGTGTGTGAGCGCCGTTGGGTTCGTCGCAGCCTCACTCCTTTTGTCCGTGTTTGTGTCTTGACGGCAGAGCGAGCGGCTCTCGACCGAAGTCGAGTCGCTGCGACTTCAGCTGGACCACCGCAGCGAGACCCACCAGAATCAACTTAAGGTACGATGTGGTGTGGTCGACGTCTTGGGGGCCGCTTTCTGACGGTCGCGGTCGGTAGGAACGCGATCAACAGGTCAACCAGCTGCGTCGACAGCTCCAGTACGCGCTTGCGGAGGAAGACCACACGCGCGCCGAGCTCAAGAGCCTCACGACCGAGTATGCGAACGAGAAACTCCAGCTTCAAAAGAAAATCGTTGAGCTTGAGTCCAAGCTCCAGTTTGTCGAGGACAGTTTCTCTGAGTGGCGTGAAAAGGCGGACGACACGATCAGCGAGCTCCAGACTAACGCGAGAAAGTCTAAACTGACGGTGAGTCCCTTAGTCATTGCCGTCCGTGAAGGGAATGATCACTAACGAACCGCGCCCTCTCCATCGCTTTAGATCCAGCTACTAAACGACGAGATCGAGTCGTGGAAGCACAGAGCCGCGCCTCCTCCACCATCGGTACGCTGCCAAGCAGAGTCCGAGTTGTTAGAATTTCGGCTGTGTATTTGGTGCTGACTTTTTGCGTCGTATTAGGAATACTCGGCTCTCGAGTCGAAGATCAAGCTGCTTGAGACCAGCCTGCGGGACAAAGAGCTGCAGGTCCAGGCCGCAGATGAGCGAATCGAGAATGCCAGCTTGACGCTCGAATCGTCGAAGGACGTGCGAGTGCTGAACGAGCGGATCGCTGAGCTCGAGTCGCAGGAACGACGGCTCAAACAAGAGGTATTGCCGCTGGCTCATTCATGGTCCTCACAACGAGGAAAGGCTCCATGGCTGATCGACTGTGTCGTTCGTAGTTGGTGGAGTTAATTGCCTCGTCGAGAAAGTCTGCTGTCCATGATGAGAAGCTGGTGCAGATGCGCCAGAAGTTGCAGGCCAGTGAGCGGCGCTATGCCCAAGCCCAGCAGGAGATTGTGAGTTTCACCAAGTCGGATGCAAAACGCAAGGAGGCACTGACCCTAGGTCTTTGTTTTGTTTTTCGTCTCAGGGCCAACTCGAAGTCCGCCAGCAGTCGCTGCGGGAGCTGGAGCAGTTCTTCGAGCCGATCGTCAAACAAGAGGGTACGCATGCTTGTTGACGGAAGACTGTTGTGACGCTCGTATATGTAACATCGGTAGTGTATCGTGTAGGCATGGCCGGTGCGCTGTCTGAAGCCCCATCGAGAGCGATTATCAGTGCCTACAAGAAGCTCCAGAGTACGGCCGCCGCTGTGCAGGAGGAGAAGACGCGTGCGGAGCAGCATCTTGCACGCGCCCAGTTGTCTGTTCAAGCTGCAAACGAGTCGGAACAAGCGAATCGGCGCAAGCAAGAAGCGATGGAACGAGTCGTGGAAGAACTGCAGCAGAAGGTGAAGCAAAGGGAACCTGCTCGGGGTCAGTGTCATGCACGTTTGTCTGACCGTTGTGTTTACCGGTATTATAACCACCCAGGTCGCTGCTGCGTCTCGCGCATTCTCTCCGATGCAAAAGGCGAACGAGGAGTTGGTCACGCTTCTGCAGTCGTACAGAACGCCAGATGATGGTTCAGTGCCTGATGAGATGACTCCACGTCTCTCACGCCTCGAGGCAATCCTCAAGGACGCGGCACCGCTCGTGAAGCAACTGGACTCGCTAGCAGCAGCGATGGCCGGTTCTACGCCCTTCCTTGCCCGAACTTATGAGGAGGAAATCGTGGTATTGAAGGAGAAGCTGAAGGCGTCCGAAGGCGAGGCCAAGAAGCTGGGCCAACAAATGGAGAAGATTGAGCAAGAATGCGCGCTGCTCGAGAAGCGTCTCGGCCGCGGCGAGTTCAACCCCGAGACGACCAAGGTCGTCCACATGGCGATCAACCCCACCAGTGAGCTACTTGGCGCAGCTCAACAGGCAAGTGAGATCGAAGCGTTGCGCCACGAGGTTACGCGCCTCCGGAAGCAACTCGGTGGCGGAACGCCAGGGGCTTCCATTCCGACGACACCAGGGGTACGTCAGTTTTGGACTCGTGATTCATACAAAACGAATGCACGCACGCTACAGGAACTGATTGCAGGAAAACGTATCCTTGTAGACGGCGACGACTCCCGCAACGAGCCTCACCACAACGACCTCGTACGAGACCGTCGAAGGCCAGAAGCTGCTGAACCAGCGGTTGAAACAGGCACGCGAAAAGTGGCTTGGGTGGTTGGAGTTTGATTGAATACTAACCTCGTCGTGTATATATTTACAGATCTTCCAGAACCAGATCAAGCAGTACCGCGAGGCCGTGTTCCAGCTCACGGGCTACAAGGTGGAGATGCGCAAGAGCAACGGCGTGGAGATTTTGACGCTGCGCTCGATGTACGCGGACCACGACGACGACCAGCTCATTGTGCGCATGGAGGCCGACGGCAGCCTGGAGCTGCTGGAGTCGGACTTTTCGCAGCAGATCGACTCGCGCGTGTTCTCGTACCTCACGACCTGCCGCTCGTTCCCGGGCTTCCTCTCCACGCTCACGTTGCACCTCTTTGAGAAGCAGACCTTCCAGGGCACCTAAACTCAGTAGGTAGCTTCAACTATGAGTTTTTACATCGGTGCGTGTGGGATGACGCTGCCGGTAATTACGCCTCAGGAAAACAACAGCTGGACTTGAAGTTCGTATCCGCCCGCCGGTGTTGCGTGTGATGAGAAGGCACAACGCGAGGGGATCCAAAAGCTCCCCCCTCCATCCTTCATTCGTCGACAGACCGCCTGTGTCAGACCATCAACATGCTCCACGCGCTCGCCCGCGGCAACCGCGCCGCCCGCTCTTCTTCGCTGCGCGCGCTCGCGGCGGCGCCGCGCCAGCGCCACATGAGCGCGGTCGCCAACTTCCCGTTCCTCAAGGACCTCGGCCTTGCGGACGAGAACCTCGGCGTCTATGGCGGCGAGTGGTTCGGCAACGGCGAGACGTACACGTCCGTGTCCCCTGCCGACGGTAAGGCGATTGCCAAGGTGCGCGCCGGCACGGTCGCCGACTATGAGAAGGTCGTCAAGGCCATGGATGCCGCCAAGCCCAAGTGGGCCGAGCTGCCGGCGCCCGTGCGCGGCGAGATCGTGCGCCAGATCGGCGAGGAGCTCCGCGCCAAGAAGGACCCGCTCGGCAAGCTCATCGCACTCGAGATGGGCAAGATCTACCAGGAAGGTCTCGGCGAGGTCCAGGAGGCCATCGACATCTGCGACTTTGCGGTCGGCCTCAGCCGCACGCTCAATGGCTCGATCATCCCATCGGAGCGCCCGGGCCACTTTATGATGGAGCGCTACAACCCGCTCAAGGGCCACGTCGGTGTCATCACGGCCTTCAATTTCCCGTGCGCCGTGCTCTTCTGGAATGCCGCGCTGAGCTTGGTGTGCGGCAACACGCACCTCTGGAAGCCGTCCGAGTCGCTCTCGCTCACATCCGTGGCCTGCAACAAGATCATCGCCGACGTGCTCGAGCGCAACGGCCACCCGGGCGCGATCTCATCGTTGATTGTCGGCAACGGCGCGGACGTCGGCGAGGCCCTGATCTCGGACAAGCGCATGGAGCTGGTCTCGTTCACGGGCTCGACCAAGGTCGGCCGCCACGTGAACCAGGTCGTGGCCTCGCGCTTCGGCAAGACCATCCTCGAGCTCGGCGGCAACAACGCCATGATCGTCGACCAGGACGCTGACCTCGAGATGGCGCTCCGCGCGACGCTCTTCTCGGCCGTGGGCACGGCCGGCCAGCGCTGCACGTCGCTGCGCCGCCTCTTCCTCCACGAGGACGTCCACGACGAGTTTGTGCGCCGCCTCACGGCCGCGTACGGCACGATCAAGATCGGCAACCCACTCGACAACGGCGTGCTCTGCGGCCCGCTCCACAACAAGCAGGTACGAACGAGTGCTGTGGATTCGTAGTGTCTGTCATATACCAGTGATGCTGACCTGTTTCTGTCTCTTGTGTCTCAGGCCGTGCAGAACTACGTGGACGGCATCAAGACCATCAAGGAGCAGGGCGGCAAGGTGGGTCTTCATGGCCTTGGCAGTTGAGACGGACGTTTTTATCACGAGCTCATATTTTCATATTTGACTGTAGATTCTCATCGGCGGCAAGAAGGTCGAGGGCCCGGGCAACTTCGTGGAGCCGACGCTCGTTTCGATCGACCACAGCGCGCCGATTGTTCAGGTTCGACATCCTCGTGGGCCCCCGTACACTTTGAGTACTTGGACTGATCGTTTTGACTGAATGTGACATTGCAGAAAGAGATCTTTGCTCCGATCATGTACATCATCAAGTTCAAGTCGGTCGAGGAGGCCATCGCGCTGAACAACGACGTGCCACAGGGCCTGTCGTCGTCTTTGTTCACCAAGAACCAGTCGGCGATCTTCCAGTGGACAGGCCCGCTGGGCTCGGACTGCGGCATCGTCAATGTCAACATTGGCCCCAGCGGCGCCGAGATCGGCGGTGCGTTCGGTGGCGAAAAGGAGACGGGCGGCGGCCGCGAGTCGGGCTCGGACGCGTGGAAGCAGTACATGCGTCGATCGACGTGCACGGTCAACTACAGCAAGGAGCTGCCGCTCGCGCAGGGCATCAGCTTTGTCTAAGCTTGTTTAATCAGGACAATTCAAACCCGTCGGCGTTCTTGATCGCGAACGTCACTTTGTCGACGAGCGTCTCGTAGCTCTTGTACTCTGGCAGGACGATCTGGTTGAAGCACGTGTGGGTCCGGGGCAGCGCCTGCGGGTCCAAGTCGGACTTCGTGATGTTCAGTGGCGGCTCAAAGCCGTCGAGCGGGATCTTGTTCGTGCCCGTCATGAACTTGAGAAAGAGACCGCGCAGCTCCTGCGAGAAATCGCGCAGCGCTTGCCAGAGCCACAGCACGACCTGCGAGTGCTCGCTGTAGCCGCCCTGAAACACCGTGTTGGCGCGCAGCTCTTCGACGTCGATGGTGGGCTTGCCATTGAGCAGCATGCGCAGCTCCTGTAGTTCAAACACTTTGAGTACGGCCAGCGGCACGACAGCAGAGAAGCCCTGGAGCATCGCGTCGAGCTGCGCCTTCACGCCAAACTCGGTGCGCCACTGCAGCATGAGCTGCACGTACTCGGCCTTGTTGACGTTTGTCACTGGCACATCCCTCCCGTTTTCTTTCAGGTCTTCCACTGTAGATCTGCCAGTGGCATTCTCCGCTTCGACGGAGAAGGTCTCATCAATGACGCCGGCGATGTCGTTCTCAAGCATCCACACCAACGACTTGTGGAACTGCGGATCCATCTCCTGGAGATCGCCCATTGCGATCGGAAGCTCAAGAAAATGCTTGAGCACGGCGTCGCACAGCGGCAGGTCTAGCGTCTGCCGGTCGAAAATCGCTTTTGCCATGAATTTGCCGAGAAAGCGAAAGTCCTGCCCGCGCTTTGCCGCGGTCGGATCGATCTCCAATTGGCCGTGGTCGCACTTTCTGAAGAGACGACGGTCTTTGCCCGCAGCGAGTTTGGAGACTTGGAGGTACCAGTCCTTGGTGAGCCCACCCGAGTCGATGCCGGCTTCGTGGGCGAACGTCACCTTGGGTTTCGCGAACACGTCTGCTTTCGCCACCGTGGAGAAGCACCGCAGAGTGTCTTCGTAAATCGACTCTCGCGTCAGCGCAATCGCAACGGTCGCGCTGAGATTGATCCCATGCAGTAATTGCCGTAGATCGCGGTGGAAGCGGAATCGCTTGCGTCGAAACAGCATCTCGGGCGTCTCTTCCACGGTCTCGAGTCCCTTTTTCTGGCGCGCCTCCGCGAGCTCTCGTGGCTCCTCAGTCACGCGCTGACAGGTGTACTTGTTGAAGAAGAACACTTGTTCGGTCTTGGGGTCCCAGCACTGCACCCACCGATCGCACGCGGCCGACTGCTCTTCGTGGCCCGTGAGCTCCACGATCTCTGGACGACCGTGGGCAGACGTTTTGATAGGTTTACTTTCGACATACAAAGTAGATCCGACCGTGTTGGACGCCTGCAGACGAAACATGTACGAAGTCTTAGCGTGGAGACCGCCCGCGACGAAGCTGCAGGCCGTGCCTTCGTAAACGGGCTGAAATAGCTTCACTGTTGCTGCACCTTGTCCGTCGACACACTCGCGCAGTTCCAGCGAGTACACAACGGGCGGTGCGCCATGCGCATCCACGGGGGACCAAAACAGACTCACGTACGAGTTGGTGAGCGCGCCAACGACAGGGGGCCGTGGCGTCGCCGGCGCCCCCGGGAGCGTCCAGAAGACTTCGCTGGGCGCGCTGAACTCGCTCCAGCCGGCCGGATTGTGCGCACGCACGCGGAACGCGTACGGTTGATGGCAGCACACGCCCTCGAGCGCCACGTCGCGCACGAGGAGCACGGCCGAGAGCGCGCTCCAGGCGTTGTTGCGGCTGTCGGCGAGCCGGAACTGGACTTCGTACCGGTCGACAGTCGTGTCGCTCGCCTTTTTCCACCGGACCGTCAGCGAGGTTTGCTCCGCGTGCACGAGTCGCGGTGGCGCCGGCGCCGGAGGGATGTTGTTGGTGGACGCCAGCTCCATGATGGACGCGGCCGTGATGCGGCGCGTGTGGGGAGAAGGCTCGGAGACGGGAGTGGACGACGGCGACTCACTCACAAACACGTTTCCGTCCGCGTCGACGGCGACGCCCACGGGGTACCGCACGGGGCTGGCGCCGCCGCCGCGCCGCTTGATCTCGCTCTCGTCCACGCTGATCCAGAGGTACGCCTGGCCGGCGTGGGGGCTCGTCGGCGGGTACTTTTGCGTCTGCACTTTGACCGGCGCGTACGGGAACAAGTTCTCCACGACATGAGCGACCGCTGCCTTTTGTCGCATCTCAGCCTCTTCCTCCCTGACCGTGGGATGCTACCGTTAGTCGCTCTTGCGCGGATAGCGTAGAGATCCGACTCCCCAGCCAGCGTACCGTTTGGCTTCGAGCTCTTCGAGCCGGTCGAGCTCTTCCTCCGTGGGCGCCGCCGCCGCGGCACTCGTCGCCTGTTGTTGTTGCTGTTGTTGGTGCTTGTTTACTGGAGCAGCCGCATAGGCCTCTTCCGGCGTGGGCTTGCGCAGGCCGCCGCCCATGGTCGTTCGCGCCAACAATGCGCATGGGGTGGTACTAAACTATTCCCGCTGAGGCTGTAACGGGCGGCCTGCTTCAAGCAGGGTTAGGAACCGACACTTAATTTCGTGGGCCGCACTCGTTACAAACTAAACATGGCCGCGCGCCCCACCCCAAGACCCATGAATGAGACGCCGCCTCCTGGCCCAGGACCTGGGCGCCCGTGGCGGTGGGGCGTGTGGCACGCGGCCGACGACGCATGGCTCACAGAGCTGCAGCGGCGCCACGCGCTGCTCGACCAACACGAAGGTGGCGACGGCACCGGCGAGGCCCCGAGCATCCCCAAGCGCATCCACCAGATCTGGCTTGGGCCACAGGAGATCCCGCCGCGCTGCGTCGCGTGGATGAAGACCTGGCGCGCTCATCATCCAGACTGGGAATACGTGCGTATGGGGATACCGTATGGCAGGTGGATGGGTGTGTGATCCTGATTTGGTGGGGATGACAATAGAACCTGTGGCGCGACGCAGACGCCGAGGGGTTCGCACTGAAGAACGACGTGCGTTCTCTTTTGTCACCTTGAAGGGAACAGTTGCACAGGGAGATGACGAGCCTTTTGCTTGCAGAGAGCTTTCCGCGAGGCGAGCAACTACGGCGAAAAGTCAGACATTTTGCGGTACGAGATCTTGGCGCAAATAGGCGGCGTGTACGTGGACGTCGACATGGAGTGTCTGCAGCCTTTCGATGCGCTCGTGCAGGTACATTCACATCATCCTCGCGCTTGAGATAGACATGCTGATTCATGGGCTCTTATGCCAGCGCTTTGCCTTTGCCGTTGGCATGTCCAACACGGCGTGCGTGGAGATCAACAATGCGGTCGTCGCCGCTTGCCCGGCCCACCCCATTTTGCTGCGCGTGATCGAGAAGATTCACAAAACCACGAACAAACCGCGTCTCGACGCGGCAATGCTCGCACGGATCGCGCTCCTGGGTGGCGCCGACATCGCGCAGCATCTCGGGGTTGGCGGCGTCGAAGTACCAGTCCGATCCAGCACCATGGCGACAATTGAGCGCACAGGCCCGGGCTTGGTGACGCGCACGTTTATGGAGGCGATCGGCTGGACGAGCACGACAGGACGCCACCACCAAGGCTTTCTATCCATTCCAGACCAGCAGAGCGTCATCGCGCTGCCCGTGGACGTGCTATATCCGCTGCCCAACGACGCGAGCAACCTCGATCCACATTGCCCACGCGTGTTCCCCAAGCGTGCGCTGGCCGTGCACTATTGGCAGCGCACGTGGCAGGCGTCCACCTGAGAGACCGACTGAACGTGAGCGTGAGCCGGTGCCATGCTATACTGTACCGCACAGATGGCGCACACCCTTATGGCGATCAGGTCGGACGAAGCCAAGGTTCCTTCGTTTCGCTTCCTTCCACTGTCGTGACGTGAGTCACGTCACTTGACGTGGAAGCGGCCGGAAGCTTCGGCCATTTTCATTATGGATTCACGGTCAAGTGGGCGCGGAGCCATAGTATCGACGCTCGATTGGTGGAAATATATTCTTTAACAAAGTATCATTGGCTGAAATGACTGATTCGGTGGTGATCCTTGATTAGATAATCGTTGGAAACAGGCCTCCTCACCTGTTTTAAACACCTGATGGGAATCTTGAAGTCTTTCGCAGCTGCACTCGCTGGCAGTTGACCAGGGAGATCACTCACTCACAATCCAAGTCGCAACGCAACGCGGAAGACACTCCCCCCTCCTCTTACCAACACCATGAGCTGCTGCCCTGTCACCGCTGAGCCTGCGCTCGGCGCCGCCGCCAACGTCGGTGCGATCAAGACCTTCGGCTCGACGACGCTCTACGTCGCCGGCCCGGCCAAGGCCAAGGCCGGCATCCTCGCCTACCCGGACATCTTCGGCCTCGACAGCGGCCGCACCAAGGCCGACGCCGACGCGCTCGGCAAGCTCGGCTACGCCGTCGTGGTCGTGGACCTCGCCGCGGGCGAGTACCTTGACCCGGCCACGTTCCAGTCCTCGTTCGGTGAGTGGGTCGCCAAGAACAACTACGGGGTGCTCTCGGCGCGCATCAACGACGCCATTTCGTACCTCAAGGCCGAGGCCGGCGTCGAGACCTTTGCCAGCTACGGCTACTGCTGGGGTTCGTGGATCGGCGCCACGCTGACGGCGACCGACGCGCCGACCGTGGCTGGCCACGTGTCTTTCCACCCAACCTGGATGATCGAGAACATGGTCCACGGCGAGAACGCCGTCGACAAGCTCGCTGAGAACGTTAAGGTGCCGCAGCTCCTGCTCGCCGCTGGCGATGACCCGGCCTTTGTCCGCGAGGGCGGCAGTGTCGAGAAGATCCTCAAGGGCCGCGCCGACATCGGCGCGCTCAGCAACGTGATCGACTTCCCGGACCAGAACCACGGCTGGGTGCACCGTGGAGACCTCTCGAACGAGGCCACGAAGGAGGCCGTCAAGAAGGCCTGGCACACGGCCATCAAGTTCATTCAGACCGTCAACCCGCCGCAGTAAGCCACTCTCTACCTCGTGAGCGTGCTACAACCAAGTCGAGTTGGTGGTCCCTTCACTGACCGTCGCTCGTAACGGGCCAACACCGTAGAGTGCTAGTGATGAATATTGCGAATATCATGTTGTGTCGCTCTGTTCTTTTGTCGCGGTCTTCTTCTCCTCTGTGTGTGGGAGATGCACCGTCGTCTATCGGTCTCTTGTGTGCTTACAGAGAAAATCGCCCATTGTTTCCATGGCCGAAAAAGATCTTGTTCCTCTGGATTTGCCCCCACACCCGCCATATGGGTCAACGGAAAAAGTGAATCCACTTTGGAGAGGGTGATGTGTGTGCCACCTCGCGTGAATGACAGGCGTCATCTGGTCACTGCACACGCAGAAACGAACAGCTCCGAAATCCTTCACTTTCGACGATCACCATGGCGCTGCTTACGCGCCTCCCGCTCGCGCACCGCGCAGTGACCGCCACTGCCACTGGCACTGCCACCACCACGTCATTCTCGCGCGCCCGCGCTACGCGACGCGCGTTCATGCGCATGGCACCGGCCGCCGCGCAGTTCGCAGTGCCGCGCAGCTCTACGGCTGCCACTGACAACGCCTTTCCCCGTGCGTTGACGGCCGCCGCTGCTGGTCTCGCGCTCGCTGCGGGGGTCAGTGGCGCCACGGACGCTGCGCACGCTGAAGCAAATCACGACACCAAGGACGACGACGATGAGGAGCACGTGTTTGTCAACTGGTCGGCGTCCCATGAGTGCCGCCCGCGCGCGTTCTTCGTGCCCGAGTCGGTGGATGAGATCGAGTGCTTACTGCAGCAGTTCCAGGCCAAGAAGCAGAAGCTGCGCTGCATGGGTGCCGGCGTGTCCCCCAACGGACTAGGGTTCTCGGGCGAAGCCGAGGGGTCCAAAGACGGCAGCCGCCACGAGGCGCTGCTGTCCATGGCGCTGTTCGACAAGATCCTCCACGTCGACCAGGACAAGCTGCAGATCACAGTCGAGGCCGGCATCATCGTCGGCGAGCTGCTCGACAAACTGCGCACATACGGCATGACTATGCAAAACGTTGCGTCGATTCGTGACCAGCAAGTCGGCGGCATCACGCAGGCCGGCTGTCACGGCACGGGCGCCGCGGTCCCGCCGATCGACGACCAGATCGTCGAAATGGAGATCGTCACGCCAGCGCTGGGCCGCATGACGCTCAGCGCAACGCAGAACCCAGAGCTCTTTGCACTCGCCAAGTGCGGTCTCGGCGCGCTGGGCGTCGTCACCAAGCTCAAGTTGCAGTGCGTGCCGGCCCACTACCTGGCCGAGAAGACCATGGTGACCACGGTCGACGAGGTCCGCAAGCACCACACCAAGTGGCTCCAAGAGTTCCAGCACCTGCGGTACATGTGGATCCCCAACACGGACGCCGTGATCGTCGTGCAGTGCCAGCGAATCAGCGACGATGACGCCAAGCTCTGCGCCGCCAAGTTCCCACCAGTACCGCACAGCAACGACGTGCAGCTCCGCGCGCCGCGCGAGCTGTACGTGGAGCTGGCCAAGGGCAAGCCGGACCCGGAGTACCTAGACTGGAACTTCACTAAGCTGCGCGACAAGCTGCTCGAGTTCAACCCGCTGGACAAGCAGCACGTGATCCGCGTGAACCGCGTCGAAAAAGAGTTTTGGAAGCTCAACGAAGGCTACCGCGTCGGCCTCTCGGACGACATCATCGGCTTTGACTGCGGCGGCCAACAGCTCGTCCAAGAAGTGGCGTTTCCGACGGTGGATACGTTGGACATTGACTTTGTCGAGAAACTGCTGAAGGACCTCGAGGCCTCCAACATCCCGGCGCCTTCGCCTATCGAGCAGCGCTGGACAGCGCGCAGCACATCGTCCATGAGCCCCGCTGCCTCGTACAACCCAAACCAGCTCTTCTGCTGGGTCGGCATTATCTTGTACTTGCCGACGCCCGACCCAGAGGTGCGCCACGCAATCTGGAACCGGTTCTTCGACTACCACCGTCTCTATCGCGACGTGATGGAGCCGTTCGGGGGCATGGAGCACTGGGCCAAGATCGAGTGGCCCCATGACCGCGTCGAGCGCAACAAGATGCGCCGCCGTCTGCGTCGCCGCTACCCGATCGAGGCCTTTAAGAAGGCGCGCGACCAAGTCGACCCGCAGCACATTCTGTCGAACGAAATCGTGGATGAGCTATGTGCGTAAGTGTGGATCAAGAAAGGAACTGGGTCTCACTCAGCTCACAATGGAAGATAGATTCTAGGATAGAGAACGACCGCTTTTTCACCTCGTCTTCGAATTCGTGTGTGTGTGTGTTGTGTGCGCTACCCTTGTCGCACTGTCGTCTGTAGAAAGCGAGTGACGGTCTCGCTCTCGAGGAGCTGAGACTCGACGAGAACGGCCGCAGCGGACTGCCGGAATAATTCTTTCTCGTGGTCAGTAGAAAGTTTGCTTGATGGTACCTGGGCCAGCAAGAACAGCACACGAACGGTGGCGATCTCTATGCGCTGCATGAACTCGCGAACGTGAGTGACCGAAGTGACCGAGGACAGCCACGAGTTGACTAGCCCGGCGACCTGTAGGCAATGAAGCAGCCTAGACGGGTCTTCACATGCTGCCTCCACAGCACGGTCGAATGTGCGCATCGCATGTTCCAGCATGCTCAAAGCTGATGCGATATCGCGTGTATCACAGCCAAACGCACCAAGACACCAGCACCGAACCACATAGTCCATGACCTCTTGAACAGCTGCCTGTGGATGCCGCGTCGAGGCCGTGATCAACTCGCCTCGAGCTCGTTCAGCTTCATGAGTCATCGGGAGCAGCACCGCTTCCACGACCTTGAGAATCCGGGCGAAGCCTCGCGTGCCGGACCCAAAGAGCATGTGGGCAATCTCAATTTGGACTACGCTCGCTCCGCTGACCGTCAGTGAACCGGACGGGTCCACAAACGCACGCTTTACGACGCGAGCGAGCTGATCGCATAAGTTGGTGTAGTCCTTGAGGTCTTCTGGTGCCCATACAAGAGACCACAGGCACCGCTGGATCGACAGCTTCAACGCCGGTGTGATGCCGAGAGAGTCTGCGGACGACAGAAACGCGTCATCGACCGACTGGGCGGCGCGAACGCCGTGCACTTCGAGAAGCGTTTGCGTGGGGATGTCGCTACTCCAGTCTTCCAGCATCTCCGGTCGACTAGCTACCACGATGTCTCGACTGAGCACCAGTGCGATGTCTCGAAAGTCGACTACACGCTTGCGTTCGTTCCCACTGCCGCAGTCGTCGCGGTGGCAGACACGTCGGTAGCGCTCGCCGACCACGGCGAAGCTCTTCGCCAACAGCTCACGTGAACAACTTCGTTCACACTCGCGCAGCTGGGTGAGGAAGCGATGGAGAAGATCAAACAGCCTTGCTAGTGGCATCGGATCCACTGCATCTTCGATTCCGTCGAGCACGCGCCAGAAGACACTCTCCACGGCCACGTCCGGCTCCAGGCTCGCGCCCGCACGAGCCGACAACTCGAGCATGAACAGGAACATGGGACAGTCCTCCATGGCCCTCTCCGCCGCGTCCTCAACATTCACCACGCGCGTCAGTTCGGCTGCGAAAGATGCGAGAACTTGACTCGACGCCGTTGGCTCACTTGGATCTCGCCAGCGCAGGAGCAGGGGGCACCACGCGAAGAGCTGCGCGAAGAACGCGTGGGCGTGCGATGTCGTCGTCACACTGCCCAAGATCGCGTCAATGACCGTCGCGGGCACAAGCGCGGCGTAGCGAAGCAGCTGGAGCAGCTGCGGATCGGACCGCCCTCCGCTCGTGAGCGAGTTGACTTCTTTCCGGACGCGCTGTTCCCACTCGCGAGCGCTTGCATCGTCCACACAGTTGATCAGTGGGACGCCGGTCTGGAGCTGCCTACCGAGCATCGCCGCCACGCGAATACTGAGCGGCCGGAGTTCATGGATCACCTGGAGCTCCTGTCGAAGCGTTTCGACAGTGCCGTCGCCGCTGTCCAGATCCACCGCAACGCGTTCGTCCACCGTCGAGATCGTGGCACGCGGCGCGGCGGGTTCGACAGTCTCACGGTCAGAGTGAGCAGCCCCATCTCGAAACAAGTAGACGCACACGCTCGATGCGTCCTCACACTCACTGTAGATAGTGTCGGTTCCGTTGATGTTCTTTGTCGTCGGTATCTTTGTTTGCGCCGTGGCGCAGCTCTCGAGACGCCGCACGGCCTCCTTCAAGAGCTCATTTACCTGCGACGGTGACGTGACGTCCTCTGCCTCGTCCTCTGCGTGCGTCACGCGCCACTGCTGGACCGCGACGATCGCATCGACGTGTTGCAGGTACGCGCGTCCGTCTTTGCTTTTCTGGAGCGCAGACGCGTCCAGCGCACAGGGCAGCGCCGCAAACTCGTCCCAGCGCATCGCGTCCGCCCTGTTTGCCGTGGCGTCGTCTTTTTCTTCTTCCAGTGTCGTCGGGTCGTCGTGCGCATACGCCCTACGTGCTACCAACATGGCTGTGGCCGTGTGGATCAGTTGCGTCCGCAGCCGATCGCGCGCCGACACTGGCAGAGACGGCGTCTCTGGTGCCTGGTTCCACAGCTCGGCGACCTGCGTAAACACCAGCAAATCGCGCGCCGCGTCCTCTGCGCCGAGCCGCAGCAACTCACACGCGAGCGCCGTCTCTGGGCGGCCGCCGGTACTAGCCGCCGCCCACAGCAGCAGCAGCACGTGTGCGTCCGCCACCTCCTGGTCCGCCGCTTCTTTCGAACGACGACGCCGCCGACCGCGCCACGCGCGCCAGAGCCCGCGCAGCGCGTCGTCGCCATCGTGAGGATGGTAGGCACGCATCACCGAGGCCGCGGCCGCGGCATCGGCGCGGCCGTCTCGCAGCAGCAGGCGCCGCCAGAGGCCCCACGGCGCCGCCTCCTCCTCCTCCTCCTCCTCCAAGGGGTCCGTCTCCATCTGTGGGAAGGAACGGAGATCCCCTTGGACGCCGATCTCTCTTGATCTTTGCGTCAACCAATCACTGGCCAGCGATCCTGAGATCGGACGCCATGCCATTTCTTTGCGGTCCAGTATTGTATGCATGCAACTGGAGGGAGAGCTCCTCAAGGACGAGCTCGCGTCGCGTTTGGACGCGCCGCTCGGGACGCTGCG
>JAADXJ010000555.1:0-19009 GCA_023337735.1 Pythium biforme
AAGCAGGACTGTCTGGGGTATGTCATTGAGCGCTCTTCAAGCGTGCTGACGGTATAGCCTCATATTGGATTTCATCTCTGTTCGATTCCTTGTGTAGATGCCGCCTCACAGGCACCATGACTCTCGGCGGTCTATCCTCATATTTCTTGTTCGAGGTGCGTCTAAGCTGTTGCTGGGAAGGAAATATGCTGTGCGTCAGGACTAACCGCAAACGATATTATCCCCACATCTAGCGCTCGAAGCTGCCGCGCCATGACCTCGGTCAGCGCCGCTGGCTGCTGCTTTGCAGCGGCGCGTTCGCGGTGGCCGGAATGTGGCGAGCCACCACCGGAATGTTCGCGACTGAGATGCCCAAACAGCAACAGGAACATGGAGAAAGGGCAGCGAACGCATAGAGAGAAGAAAGGAGGAAATATGAAATGGAAGGAAATGTTGTTAAATAGCCGCTGGGATTTGTTACATCATCGTGGTCCGAACGAGCCGCTTTGCGATCGCCTATCGTACACCCGCTCATCCTTTCTTTTCCTTTGCTTGCTTTGTTTTCCGATCGCCCGAACTCGTTCGAAAGGCCACCTCCTTACGATAGGTAAGGGGCTGGCTTTCCATCCGCTTCCTTCGTTCCTGTCCTGGACGCATCTCCCGTCTCTTCTCATTTCGACTCATGGTACACGCTTCCGATGTCGACCGACTGCTCTTTTGATCATGCAGCCGAGCCCCACCGCACTCTCCCCGACGCATGAACAACCAACACATAGGTGACATAGTCCGGCGCTCGTTTAAGAGAGCGGCAGCAAGCTGCAGTGCAGGTTCGACGGCTGGTGCATCTTGTCGTGGATCATCGAGACCGATACAAAGACCTGAGAGCACGAGAAAGAAACGTGAGTCAACTGGCCGATATCATGGAGTCACACGAGACAGAAACGACGCACCTTTCGGTCGCCCGAGTTGGCGAAATGCCACATCATCTTGCTCTGCGCCGATGCCATTTCGCACGAGAGGATCTTGTTCACGAGGTTGTACATCTTGGGAGCGTCCATGGCTGTGCACATAGTGTACAGGCTGTGGAGTCGGAGCTCATCAATGTTCTTACAGCACAGCTCGAGGAAGAGGCTGTTGGCCTCGACGATCGTGCCGTCAAGCTTGGCCAGCAGACTGGGCATGCTGCTGTTGCCGAACACATCCTTGTACGTGGCCGAAGAGCCTTCGATGCAGTCCACGGGATACATGGGCTGGTGGCCGCCAGGCGTGCCGGGGTACATGTTCGAATCCATGGGGAACTGCATGTTGGGCATCGACAGCGCCGGCACGGGCGACGGCATACTGTCGATCATGAACGAATGGCCCGACTTGTCCGGCGCCGTGATGCTCAGCCGGGGCAGCCCGTTCGCGTGCGGCGGCGAATCGTGGAGGTGGCGCGGCGGGCCACTCGGCGGTGGGCCATTGCTGTTGCCTCCGTTCTGGGCGGCGTTAAATGCATCCCCGCGCGGCATGACGCCACCGATCTGGTTCTGCTCGAGCTGCGTGATGTAGTCGAGTGTGGCCTGGAGCACGCTGTACTTGTCCTTCTTGGACGACTGGTACCCGGCGTTCTCGAGCTTCCCTCGCAGAATGTCAAACTGGTTGCTGATCCGCAGGATGCGGCGCTGCTCGCGCAGGTTGTGGCGCTGCTTCTTGTTCATGTCGATCGAGCCGCCGGGCGTGTGGGGCGTCATCGGGAACGGGCTCTCGCAGGACGCGGCATCGCCGCCGGGCGTGTTGATGTTGCTCGCGAGCGGGTTCTGGTCGATGAGGTTGAGCTTGATGTTCATCATCGGGTACGGCGACGGCTGCTGCTCGACCTTGGGCGAGATGGTGCTGTACGCGATCTCGAGCGCCGAGTTCCCGGGGCCGCCTGCGCCGCTCGCGCCGTGGGGCGGGTGCGCTCGCCCGTGCGCACTGCCGCCGTGCTGTGGGTAGTTGTGGTGGTGGTGGTGCGAGTGCGGCGCGTTGCCAGCGCCGGGAGGACCGGTGCTGCTGCCACTGGCGTTACTGTTGCTGGTCGGCGGCGTGGAGTGCAATGTCGCCATGGTTGAGATCAACTGCGAATGCGAGGGGGGAGGAGACACACGGTGCTCAGCTGCGTGCAGAAGGGAGGGACAGCGGTTGTGCGCCTGCGTCCTCACCGAACCGATGGCGAGGATGTAAGGAAGACGACGATACCCAACTACGGTTCGCTCTCGTCCTCGCTGCCTGGTCGAGAGAGAGAGAGGCGAGAAATGATCGCGCGCCGACGCACGGAATTGAGGGAGATTGTGGGCGGGGGTTCCCTTGTTTTGAGAGTGGAAAGAAGTTCCGAGGCCGGGTTCCTTCCCCTCTTCTTCTTCGCCTCCTCTCCTCACAGTCAACAAGCGCCGACCTTGGATTTTCCGGGCCGCCTTGGAGGGTTTTGGTTGTCTGGTTCTTCTTCGTCTCCTAAGAACGGTGCCCGAAGTAAACAGCTGGGAGACTGGAAGGAAGGGCCTGCTTGCGGAGTGGCTAGGGCTTGTTCTTTGGGCTGGCGTGAAGTAGCGCCAAGACGAGAATCAGGGCTAGAAGCGAGCCATACCCCCAAAAGCGCTGGAAGAGTGCTGGTCGTCAATCCTAAAACAGTTTTTTTGCCCTGCTAGAAAATGTCAAGAGGACACAACGTACTAGGACAACGATAGAACCCAGCTCAAACGAGATCTAGGGGTGCTACTATTGAGGCCTCTACCTAGCGCAGAGCCGGGGCTGCCTGAAAAATCGGGTGTGTCCAACTTGAGCTAAGCGTTACTTCACACGAACTCGCCTCCGTCCAGAATCAAGTTCAGACTCTCTGGACGGCCATTGGAATGAACCAGATTTGCCCACTCAAAAACAACCGGATGGATGATGGTGTCCAGGCATATTTACATAGCGCTGGACTGCGGGCTGCACGGGAGGCGTGCCCTCTGGCTCGGTCCGGTGCGGTTTGCAAGTTGCTCGGGAACACCAGAACGGCAGTGAAAGGTATTTATTCTTCAGCCGGGCCTTCCGTTTGACGGTCACATTTCATACTCCGATTCCGTCAATGCGTTCAGAATGTGCGCAGTAGACGCTGGCCTGTTCTCGCCAACAAAGAGGATGAAGAAAAGGAAAAGCATGCTGAGCAACATGATCCAGACTCCTTTTGTGTCTTTGGTGTTCTGTTGGGTCCAGACAAGTAGCCATCGGGGCGCTGGAAATGTCTGGTGGCCATCATCAGCGTCGCAGCGCTGTCCGCACCAAAAGCGTTTTTAAGATTGTGGTGGCTGTTGAGCGCGGCCACGCGGCGATGGCTGCTGCCCTTCCATCCAACAATCCGGAGCACGCGATGGTCAGGAGACAACACGCCCTTTCGAGTGCACGGTTGTTCGTACCATAGTTCGACGAGTTGAGCATGGTCCAGAGAAAACTGGTGATGTGATGTGAGACCGTATCGATAGAGCGAGCAAGCATGTCGCACCAACAAAAATCGCCGCACACATGTGACAATAATGCCTTCTTCGTGACGGTGTAGTTCGTAGGCATCCACTGAGTGCGAAGGGGGTGCCGTTTGACTTGGTGACCATGGACACGAGAAGCCCTCTGTCACACATGCCAACCCAGACCAAAGAAACTCCGGACACGGGCGAAAAGAAAACAAAAAGAAATCCACAAAAAGTGTTTTCCGCGCCAGAAATCATTTTTTGTTCTTTCCTGAACTGACGATGTCGGTGTTCTGTGAACACGCGTGACAAAACACGGAACTGCCTGTTTTTGGAGCACATCTACCCTGTTTTGCAAATCTCACCTTCATGTTCTGACCCATTGTCGATTGGTCTAAATGCGTATCTGATGCGATCAGACTCCGACTCAGGGCGACACCAAAGGTCACACCCACAGAAAGACCAGGACGCCGCGACGGCCCGCGCCGCCTCGCGTGTGCTTTGAGGCGTCTCTATCAACAGCGTAGACTGCCCACCGACACCATGCAGGCCGGTTACGAGTTCTCCGCGGCGCCGCGGTCTGTCTCTACCAAGCGCGTCAAGCCCCAGCGCGATGGAGGCGGGTAGGGCATTCTAACGCTACGTAGCCATCTCTAATCTCCTCCACGTATGGCTCACGATGAAACTTCCGCGTGCATGCACTGAAGCGACCGGCCGCAGAACCTCATGTTCGACAAGCGCATCCATCGCGGCAGCGCGTACGTCGCTCGAGAGGTTCGGAGTTACTCTATGTATTGTATCGCTCTCTCGCTCTCTCTCTTGTAAAAGCTGACGGTGATTGGTACCTTGTGAAACAGGAGACGCCGGACTCGCCCGGAACCGAGCTGAAGAAGAAACCACAACGTCCGCAGCAGTCGCCGTCTCCGCAGCGACAGCAGCAGTACCGGCCGGCGACGCCGCCGCCCGTGGACGGGCGCATGCACATGGACATCCAGACCGACAACTACCTCGAGGAGCTCACGGACCGCAACCCGGAGACCGACGTGGACACGCAGACCGACGCGTTACTGGATCTCCATCCGCCCGTATCATTCGTGCCGCTCCCATCGGGCATTGACGCGTGGACCCAGATCGAGAGTGGCGATTTGTTCGATTTCGACTTGGAAGTCGAGCCGATCCTCGAAGTGTTGGTCGGCAAGACGCTCGAGATCGGCATGCTCGAAGTGCTCGAGGAAGAAGAACTGCGCGAGATTCGTCACCGCCAGGAGATGTTCGAGCAGGCGCGCAACGCCGAGCTGGCCGAAGTGCAGCGGCTCGAGGCCGAGGCCAAGCGCAAGTACGCCGAGAAGCAGCGCCGCCTCGACGAGGAGCAGCACCGGCTCGCGGCGCAGGCCGAGCTCGAAGAGAAAGTCGCGGCGCGCGCGTACGCCAAGAACTATTTATCCGAGCTCCACACGCAGGTCTTCGACTCACTCATCGAGGCGGGGCACTTCTACGACCCGCTGCTCAAGGACATCCGTGAAGTGTTCATGCCCGACGTCGTGCAGAACGCGTCCGTGGTCGCGCACAAAACCCAGATTGCGCGGAAACTCGTCGAAAGCATCATTCTCGACACGCTCAAGCGCCGGACAACAGCAGCGGCCGCGACGCCGTCCACGGTCTAGGAATATAGGGCGGTAGGAGCAATGGCCATGTACCTTTTTGTATAGACCCCACCTGGGTCGGTCGAGCACACCGACCTTCGCACTTAGGGGCTTGCTCGAGCGCCTGTTCGATCTTCACGAGCCGGTCCAGCGCTGCGCTCCTCTCGTTTCACCGTAACACAGGAGGCAGTAGCACAGCACGGACGCGGCGTTCAGATGACCACGAGGCCGTCGGTCGTGGCCGTCGTGCGGCAGCTACTGCCAGTTGTCTGTCGTTGTGATGCCAGCACGTCGGTGCGTTAGGGGCCGCGCATGTACGTCTCTTTGCACGTCGCTCGCGATGATCGTGGTGCGCGCATGGCCGTAGACGTGGCGCTTGATCAGAGAGTGACGACACGCATGACTGCCATCCGAAAGGGGAGGAATCCATACTTAGTAGTAGATGGGTACATCGCTCAAAACGCACTTACTAAACCGGACGATCATCGGAAACAGCACCGAACGAGATGCACATACGGCCACTGCGTCGGGCGCCTCGAGATCCCTGAGAGCTTGTCCCCAGCGCCTTTGGCTCGTGAGAGCACTGTCCTACTACGTACTACTACGTAGTACGTAGTATGAACCTGTGTCCGGCTCGTCCGAAAGCCTACGCACGCACGCGTCCAGTGGTCGACAGCTTCATCGAGCTACGAAGAAGGCGAGCTCCCGGATCAGCGCAAACGAAGCGATGTGACGAGAGCGAGCGAGTGAGAGCGAGACGACGACAGAAGACAGCCAAATGTATTCAAGTTCTAAGCAGACGAGCGCGATGAAGATGCCACCAAGGGCAGTGGGGAAAACTCACGCACACCAGATCAGGCCGTCGCCGTGCGCCCGACGTCGATGCGGTCTACGCGCTGGCGCATCTGGCGCATCTCTAACAGGATCGTGTCGAGCTGCGTGGTGACGCCATCGCGGCGCGCGCGGCGACGCGAACTGCAGCGCATGGCCCACTTGAGCAGCTCGCCCAGGAACGCGGCGTTGACCGCGCCCAAGAACGCGACGAACCACTGGAAAGCGGTGATGTAGCCAAAGCCAAAGATGTCGTCCATGACCACGGGCGTGTTGGTGATAAAGACCGTGAGCAAGATCGAGGCGCCGACCGCGGCCTGGAGGTGGCCGTTCGTGAACATTTGGACGAACATGACCTGCGCGAGGTTGCGCACAGTGTAGGCACGGAACACTTCGGTGAAGGTCATGGCCACGAACGTCATGGTCTGCGCGCGCGCGATACCCTCCCACATGCACGTGTACTCGCGGTCGCCGTCGCAGTAGACGGTCGCGTTTTCAAAGAAGCGTTCGTTCTCGAGTCCCGGAAACACGAACGAGTCGTCGGCGTACTGCGCGGCGCAGTTGCCGTAGGTCTTCCAGGGCGCGCCGAAGCCCATCCAGCGCGTGCACGTGACGCCAACGTACGAGGTCTTGCCGTCGATCTGGATGGGCCCTGCGCCCTGCGACAAGATGTCGTCGAGGAGGACCACGCCAAAGTTCCAGTACACGCCCAGTAAGAAGACCGTGAACACACCCGTCGCGATGAAGATGGCGTTGAACAGCACGACCTTCCACAGCCGTCCGTGGATGAGCGCCTGCGACTTGGGGCGCGGCTTGTCGCGCATGATGGTCGTCTCGCCGCGCTCCATGCTCAGCGCCGCGCCGGGCATGCCGTCCGTGAAGAGGTTCACCATGAGGATCTGCAGCGGCTCCATGGGCAGCGGGCACGCGGCCGCGACAGCGCCAAAGATGAGCAGGATCTCGCCAATGTTGGTCGAGAGCAGGAAAATCACGAACTTTTGGATGTTGGCGTAGATCACGCGCCCGCGCTCGACGGCTGCGACGATGCTCACAAAGTTGTCGTCCAACAAGATCATGTCGGACGCGCCCTTGGCGACCTCGGTGCCCGAGAGCCCCATGGCTACGCCAATGTCGGCTTCTTTCAGGGCAGGCGCATCGTTCACGCCGTCGCCGGTCATGGCTGCGACAAGCCCCTGGCGCTGCAGTGACTTGACGATCTCGATCTTGTCCTCGGGCTTGGCGCGCGCGAACACGACGACCCGCGACGTGATCTCATCCAGCTCGTGGTCGGGCAGGTACTGGTCGCCGCGCGGGCGCAGGCGCGAGCAGTCCGTGGCCTCGGTCTGCGGGTCGGAGTCGGGCCCCAGCAGGTCAATGTTCTTGGCAATCGCGACGGCCGTCTTGAGGTAGTCGCCCGTGATCATGACCGTGCGTACGGACGCGTCGCGCGCCGTGGCGATCGCCTCACGGACACCATCACGCTCCGGATCGATCGAGGCCATGAGCCCCATCAGCACCAGCGGCTGTGAGAGCGCGGCAAACTTTTCGTCGATATCGTCGCAGTCGTCGGCGAACGGCAGCGCCGCGAGCGGCTGGATCGCCACGGCGAGCACGCGCAGCGCCTGCGACGAGAGCTCGTCCACGGCGTCCATGACCGTGGCGCGCTGCTGCTCGCTGAGCGTCGCGATCGTGCCGTCGGTTTGGACGTAGCGTGTACAGTTCTTGAGGATGTAGTTGGGAGCGCCCTTGACCGAGGCCACAAAACGCGCCTTGGCGCCCACGTCCAGCGACCCAAACATGCCCGGCGTCTCGAGCGCGTTGACAGTGATCATCATCTTGCGGCTCGAGCTGAAGGGCACTTCGACCACGCGTGGGAAGTGGTCGACGACATCGTGTTCCCACAGGCCAGCCTTGGCCGCGGCCACAACCAGCGGCGCCTCGGACGAGTTGCCGTGCGGCATCCACGTGAGCACGCCGTCGACGTCCTGCTGCTTGAGGTGCGTGTTGCTACAGAGCAGGCACGAGAGCAGCGTCGCGCGCACCTGCACGTTGCGCTCGGCCTGGCTGACGTTGTTGAGCAGGATGCTTCCCTCCGGATTGAAGCCCTTACCCGTGATCTCGTACTGCTTGAAGTCGCCCCACATCTTGATCGCGGTCATCTTGCCCTCGGTGAGCGTGCCGGTCTTATCCGTGCAGATGACCGAGGCCGCGCCGAGTGTCTCGACGGCCGCGAGCTTGCGCACGAGCACGTTCTTCTTGATCATCGCGGCCGTGCCGACCGACAGGCAGATCGTGACGACCATCGGAAGGCCCGAGGGCACGGCGCTGACCGCGAGCGCGACAGCGACCATGACCATGGTGACCCACTGCTGCCGGTCCGGGTTCTTGACGTCACGGACGTCGCGCAACAGGCCCAGCACGAACACGAGCGCACACACGCACACGGCAAACGTACCAATGAGCGCGCCGAGCTTGTGGAGACTCTCCTGGAGCGGTGTCATCTTGGTCTCGTACTTGTCGAGGCACGGCTGCAGCGGGTTGAGCGACTTCTTCTTGTTGTCACCTGCGTCGTCCGAGTCGCCCGTCTTGTGCTTGAGTAGCGCGGCGATCGAGCCGACGCGCGTGCTCATGCCGGTGTCGACGACCACACCGCGCGCGTTGCCCGTCGTGACTGTGGTCGACGAGAAGACCATGTTGTCGGCCGTTAGCTTGGTGGACTTGCCGTCGAGCGAGGCGTTGTATTTTTTCGCGACGTCCTCGGACTCGCCCGTGAGCAGCATCTCGTTGACCTTGAGGTCGACGCTGACGATCAAGCGGATGTCGGCCGGCACGATGTCGCCGGTCGTGAGCACGGCGACGTCACCGGGCACGAGCGTCTCGCTCTCGACGAGCTGCTGCTCGCCGTCACGCAGCACCGTGCAGAGCGGGCTCGAGAGCTGCGCGAGCGCCTCGAGCGCGTTGTTGGCGTTGTTCTCCTGCACGGTCGCGATGACCGCGTTCATGGTGACGATGATAAAGATCGCGATGCCCTCGACGGTCTTGCCCAGAAAGAACGACGCGATGGCGGCGACCAGCAAGATGCCGATGATCAAGTTGTAAAACTGCAGCAAGAAGACAATGTAGACGGGTGCGCGCGGGTCCTCCTGGAGCTTGTTAAGGCCGTACTCTTCCAAGCGCTTGGCGTGCTGCGCCCCGTCAAGACCGCGCTCGTAGTTGGCGCCGAGCGCCTTCTGCACGTCGTCGAGCGACTGCAAGTGCCAGTGCTTGGCGTCATGGGCCTCGATGCTCGCAAACGACTCGCGCGCTTCGCGTGGGTGGTCAGCGAGCCGGCGCTCGGCGTCGCTCAGCACGCGGTTTCGGCGGTCATGCTCGAGCGGCGGTGTCTTCTGTTGCGATTCGTAGGTTGCGACGTCCACGTATGAGGCCGACGGCTCCTGCGGCGTGAGCACGAGGTCCTTCGCACGCGGCGACGTCGAGAAGACCATCTCGAGGCCTCCGGAAGGGTCTTGATGGGACGAGGAAGGGGCTGGGTGGGAGGGCGTGGCTTGAGGTCCGCGAGGGAAATTGCGGAATGCGCAAGAGCGAGGAGTGCGGCAACAGCACTCTTACCGAACCCTCTCTGCTGGTCGAGGAATGGACTCTGGGAGAGGATTTTAATCCTCACTCACATTCAAGATGCAGCTGTGCATCGCCGGGGGCGAGGCGTTCTGCCGGCACATAAACCGCGCTCGGAGACGGATCAAATTGGACCACATTGGAAAAGTGTCCCATGCACAGCCGCTCCAAGCTTTTGTGTGTTCCTACAGCCGTCTCGATTCTATTTCCACGAGAGGGATCGACTTACGGACGATGTATCTGAGGAACTCTCTCCCTCTCTCTGAGCGGCGGTCGCCCGTGAGCCCCGCGATTCGAATGATGCCCTTCAAAGGCACGGAAGATGAGCGGGCGATCAGCATTCGTTGTCGGCGGCGATGTGTCTCGCGTTTCTTGACGTTTCAGACACAGATCTCTGTATGCGACACTTGCGTTTTAATCAAAGTGAGACCAAATTAGTCGATGGTTCGGATGTTCATGCTTCACAGAGCCACGACTGGAAACGCAACGAGCAACTGCGGGGTGCGGCCGCTGCCCGAACCGGATACTTGTACAGTATAGTAGATTGACGTTGTCGCCAGATCCTGCGAGAGAGATGAGCGCCATGGTGGTACTTTTAATGCTCGATGAGGGAGCTGCAGGCATGTCGCACTGAGGCAGAGGAGGCCGCGCCCGTACTGCCAAGACCTTTTCACCCTATTGGTGGCGCTCGGTATGCGCAAACTCGCCTCTTTGCGCGGTTGGAAGCGTCGTGCATCCACCACAGGCGTTCATATCAAGATCATGAGCCCAGCACCATTACATGCAAGCGGATAAACGCAGTCCGAATCTACGGGTACAGTAGTTACGACGGTTGCTGGGCGCGCAACATGATCTCCACCGGCAATCGTCTGGAACGCATCGTCGCCGCCGACACGGTTCCGCGCGAAAATGCAAGCGTCGACGTCCCCACCCACCGACTCTCCTCGGAGAGTACTGCACGAAGGTAAGCGACGGTCAACTGCTCATTCAACCACAGTACCAGGTGATGATGTATTCCATGATAGAGTATTATAACCATCGTCCGTGTTACGTATGTGCCTACCGCTACCGACGGTGCGTACTGGAGGAGAAGACCGCATACACGATGATCTATGCGAGCAGCGGGTAGATGTGCGCGTCGTAGGTCGGTTGAAAGTAGCACGGCTGCTGTGTGACGAACGACGTCGAGTCCGTGACCCAGCACGTGTGGGTCATGTCGCGCAGCACGTGGCGGTAGAGCCCGCCGCGCTTGTGAAGCGTCTGGAGTCCGTACGTGTCCTCCTTGTACTCGAGCGTGTCGGTCATGTCCAGGATCTTGAGGTCCTGGAACTTGTCGCGGATGTCGGTCTCCTTCTCGACGTCCGTGTACTGGCCAAAGATCGATGTCTGCCACGGTGAGATCACACCGTCCTCGGGCGAGATGAAAAAGTGGGCGACCTCGAGCTTGAGGAAGTTGGCGCGGCGGCGCGCCTTGGCGTCCGAGCACGTCGTCTCGCCGTCCTTGCACGGATTGATGTTGTTGATCACGGGCAAGAACGGGTTGCTCTCGACCCAGCGGCCGTGTACGGGCGAGCGCGCAAGGTTGAATCCCGAGAGCGACTTCTGGCCTTCCGGGTGCGCAAAGGTCTGCACGGTCATGTCGTACTGGAGCTTGCCGTCGTAGTCGGCGGCCGTGTACTTGGAAAAGTCAAAGAGCTTCTTCGGGATGAGCTCGGCGCCAAAGCCGTTCGCGTACACGAGCAGCGGCACGCGGTCGGCCGGCTGCGGGCCGTAGAAGATGCCGTTCTGCGCGCCCGCGAGGCTGATGTAGAGCTTGACGTTGTGGTCGTCCATCTCTTCGATCACAGCGCGCGAGAGCGCGCCGCCCTGCGAGTGGCCGATGAAGACGTAGCCGTCGACGTAGGCCGCCGGGTTCTTGGCAATGTCGGCGCGCACCTGTGCGATCGCGAGCGGCACTTGGAGCGGCAGTGCCTCGGTGGAGCACTCGTTCTGGCAAAAGTCGAGCGCCGTGACCAGGCGGCCGTCGTCTGTGAGGTTCTGCACGAAATGGTACCCAGCGCGCGCGTTCGAGGTCACGCCGTGGAAGAAGAACACGGGTAGGTGGCCGAACGAGGACGAGGCCGAGGCCGAGGCGGGGGCCACGCGCTGTGCGCGCATGTGGAACGGGAACGGCAGCATGCGCGCGACCGCGACCGAGGCGACGCAGGCGGCCGCGACCAGCAGCACAAAGAGCGAGCGCGAGCGCGCACGCGGGGCCA
This sequence comes from Pythium biforme, assembly GCA_023337735.1. Classification (NCBI taxonomy): domain Eukaryota; phylum Oomycota; class Peronosporomycetes; order Pythiales; family Pythiaceae; genus Pythium; species Pythium biforme. The sequence goes on from JAADXJ010000555.1 coordinate 11,791, forward strand.
TTGTCGATGCCGAGAGCAGGGAGGGGGGAAGAAGAATCACAAAGTGACTGTCAAACCACTCCTGGCGCGAAGTGGGCGGTTGCGAGGGAAGAGCGAGGAGGGGCCACGCGAGGGGATCCAAAGTTTGGGTCCGACCGACACTCATGCCTGTCAAACCCACCACCCTGAGTTGTGGCGATGATTTCTCTTTCTGGGCGGTTGCGATACGAACCTGTTGGCTGGACGTATCGGTTTGTACCAATCTGTTACGAACAGAAGATTGTTTGTACCGGTTGGAGGGCATGAAACGACGCGAGTAGGTGAGGTTGAGATGGTTCCTGGAAGCGTGCGCTTTCAACGGCAGCGACCGCTTGGCGAGCGATAGCACGCCGTACGGTGTAACAGGCGATCTTTCGTGCGTGTGGCATGGCGTTTTGGACGATGCACCACCGCTGGCGTGGTCGTCGGTTTTCCGGGGTTCCTCGAACCCCCTGAAGGGGCGAACCGACTCGCACGCGCCGATCGAGAGGAAGGAGCCAAGTTCCTCACAGCTCAGCATTCGCCAACTTTCCAGCTAGACGGCAGCAGATTGAACCAGCGGACATGGGCTTTCGCGTGTGGCTCGCGCTCGCGACGCTCGCGGTAGCGGTGCACAGCAGCGGCGTGGACGCGTCACCGCGCGTCCCCAAGCGCGACGACCACCACCATCATCTGCGTGTGGTCGTCAAGCACAAGCAACTCGACTCGGCTCCACTCCCACCTTCAAATGGGGGAGATGCCACCGCGGACGTGCATATCGACGTCCACTACGTCGACGCACCGGCCGACGAGATCACGGTTCCTCAGGATGGCGTTCTGTACGCTCAACCGATCGCTGCGGCCGCCGCGCCCCAGGCTCCCGCAGAGGACATGATGATGCCGCTCCCGGTCTTCTTCTTCCACGGCGTCACGGCCAACAACCAGTCTGGTTTCAACTTGAAGGCCAACTTGACGGCCGAAGGACGTACGTTCGTTGCGCTCAGCTTCTGCCAGGATCTCTGCTCGGTCTCGTCGCTGAACGCGCAGGTGCCACTCGCGATCCAGCAGGTTCGTGCGACGGTCGCTAGTGACCCGGCGCGCTTCGCCAAAGGGTACATCTTCATCGGCCACTCGCAGGGCGCGTCCATCGCGCGCGCCGTCGTCGAAGAGATGGACGACCACAACGTGCGCACGCTGATCTCGCTCGCCGGCCCGCAGAGCGGGATCTTCTACGGCCCGCAGCCGAGCGACGTCATCCCTCTCCAAGCTTTTGTCGGCCGCATCGGCCCAAAGACGATCCCGACCACGATCTTCGACTTCTCCAAGTACGCGCCCGCGGACTACGCGACGGGCAAGTTCCAGTCGGATTTCAACGCGCTCGTGTTCAGCTACCCGGCGCTGCAGGACAAGCTGTCGGTTCTGAACCTCGGCCGCTCGCCGGTCAAGCAGCCGTGGCGCAAGGCTAACACGTTCCTGCCCGTGCTGAACAACATCAACCCATGTGAGTCCGGCGCCGGCGCCACGGCGTGCGAGGCCGCGAAGAAGCGCCGCCGCGCCAACTTCCTCAAGCTCACGAGTGCGCACTTTTTCGGCTCGCCGGCGGACGACGTGCTCGCGCCGTGGCAGACCGCGCTGCTGGGCCAGTACAGCGACGTCGCGACACAGGAAGACTTGCTGCGCAACTTTGCGCTGCTCGAGCCCGTCGACATGAAGCTCACGGACGAGTACCAGAAGGACACGTACGGGCTCAAGTCGCTCGACGCCAAAGGCGGACTCTTCCTCTACGAGGTGCCCAACGTCGGCCACTCGTGCTGGGTCGCCGACTCCACGCCACTGGGCAAGACCGACAAGTGTCTCTGGCAGCCCGTCTTTGAGAACTACATCTATCCAGTGCTTATGGAGCGCGGCTGGGGCGTGCTCTGAGGGGACCTCGTCCATTTCGCTGTCTGCTCACACGTCGCAGATTCTGCATATTGTTCCTCACACGTCGCATATCTTGCCTATGAATAGTACCCCCTCTGCACGAGGGGTCACAAATACTGTCTCCAGTTGAGGTTTTATTGTTTGTGCCGTGTTTTGAGGTTTTTGATTCTCTGTGGGGTGGATATGAACGACCCGATCTTGCTTGGGCTCAAAGCGTAGAAAGAAGGAGGAGATCCCCCGCTTCTCATCAACTCCAACGACCTCGGCTTCCGCGCCTTCTAGCGCCGTCAATATGCAGCAGGTGCGCACGCGCCTCTATTCGTCGGAAAGCCCGTGTCCTGCTCTTTCTAACGGTGTGTGTTTTGTACGCTCCCTAGGCCGTCTTGGACCCCGAATCCCAGGTCGAAAAGGTACCAGTTCCGCGCGCTCTGGTGGGATTCTACGGGGACACCACGGCCCTCTAAATGCATGTGCGCTGTGTAGGGAGAGAATGCGCGCATGTCGTCGTTCATCGGCGCGATCGCGATCGCCGACATGGTCAAGACCACGCTCGGCCCCAAGGGCATGGACAAGATCCTCCAGTCCATGGGCGGGCCGGACAAGAACATTTCCGTGACCAACGACGGCGCGACGATCCTGCGCTCAGTGTACGTGGACAACGCCGCCGCGAAAGTGCTGATCGACATTGCCAAGACCCAGGACGAAGAAGTGGGCGACGGCACGACCAGTGTCGCGGTGCTCTGCGGCGAGCTGCTGCGCGAGGCCGAGAAGCTCATCGACCAGCGCATCCACCCGCAGACCATCATCGAAGGCTGGCGCATCGCGCTCACGACGGCCCACGAGGCGCTGCTTGCGAGCGCGCGCGACCACAGCGACGACGAGACCAAGTTCCGCGAGGACCTGCTCAACATCGCCAAGACCACGCTTAGCTCCAAGCTGCTCACGCACGAGAAGACCCATTTCGCCGAGCTCGCGGTCAACGCCGTGCTGCGTCTCAAGGGCTCGAACAACCTCGACCACATCCAGATCATCAAAAAGGCCGGCGCCTCGCTCAAGGACTCGTACCTGGAGGAAGGCTTTATTTTGGACAAGAAGATTGGCGTGGGCCAGCCCAAGCGCATCGAGAACGCCAAGATCTTGATCGCGAACACGGGCATGGACACGGACAAGATCAAGATCTACGGCGCACGCGTCAAGGTTGACTCGATGGAGAAAGTGGCCGCGATCGAGGACGCCGAGAAGAGCAAGATGAAGGCCAAGTGCGAGAAGATCGCGGCCTTTGGCATCAACTGCTTTGTGAACCGCCAGCTCATCTACAACTACCCGGAGCAGATCTTCACGTCCAAGGGCATCATGGCCATCGAGCACGCCGACTTTGATGGTATCGAGCGCCTCGCGGCCGTCACGGGCGGCGACATCGCCTCGACGTTCGATAACCCGGAGGCCGTCCAGATTGGCGAGTGCAAGCTCATTGATGAGATCATCATCGGCGAGGACCGCTTGATCCGCTTTTCCGGTGTCAAGACCGGCAATGCCTGCACGGTCGTGCTGCGCGGTGCGAGCATGCACTTGCTGGAGGAGGCCGAGCGGTCGCTCCACGACGCGCTCGCCGTCCTCTCGCAGACGGTCAAGCACTCGAAGACCATCATGGGCGGCGGCTGCACGGAAGTGCTCATGGCGCAGGCCATCGACGCCAAGGCGCCGTCGGTGCCCGGCAAGAAGGCGCTCGCGATGGAGGCCTTTGCGCGCGCATTACGCCAGCTACCCAGCATCATCGCCGACAACGGCGGCTACGACAGCGCCGAGCTCGTCACGCAGCTGCGCGCCGCGCACCACAATGGCCAGACCTCGGCCGGTCTCGACATGACCTCGGGCACGATTGGCGACATGGAGGCGCTTGGCATCCGCGAGGCCTTCAAGAGCAAGAAGCAGGTGCTGTTCTCGGCCGCCGAGGCCGCTGAGATGATCCTGCGAGTCGATGACATTATCAAGGCCGCGCCGCGCCAGCGAGGAGGTGGCGGCTACTAAGTCGTTCGAGCTTTCCCGTTGACAAGGTACTTGATGACGTTTGAATAGGAAAAAAACCCAGGACGACGCGCGTGGCTACTTATAATATAGCGAAAAAAGGTGATGCAAAGGTGGCAGGCACAAGTTTCTTCCGTAGGATCCAAGGCGCTTCTTCGATAGGATCGCACCTACGTCAACGTGCGGACATCACGATAGGAAGACTAGAGGTACGTGGAAGCTAAGCTTGTGAACGGGGCGTCGGGGGCGCCCAAACCGCAGCAGGGAACGACATGAAGCGACGCGCGTCGACCACAACGTTAGTCCCGCACGCATTTTACTCTGTTCTTTTTGAGACGGAAGCGCCTGCGAGTCGTCAGCCCTGTCCGCGTTGGCGGTGCAACCCCCCCAGCTGCGCACTACAGTTGACGTGGGGAGCCCAGAACCAGAGAACCCCTGCGTTCGTCTCAAACGGATGCCGTGGCTGACACACCGTCGCTGGATCAGAACGACCAGGTCTCGCGCAGCTGCGGCGCGTGGCATCACTCGTTGAGGGGGACATGGCTACATTCGTGGGCCCACCATCTCGCATAGTCGGCCATGCACTGGGAATCGGGTCCATGGAAAAGCTGTTGCGAGAATAGCTGTGTTGGCGTCTTCTATTCCTGGGGGACGAGGCCGTTCGTGGGGTTTGTCGACCGCGGTTTTAGCGGACCGTCCCCGCCACCCAGTTACCAACACGCTGCTGGCTGAACGCTGGTGCATTCGTGTAAATCGACCGACAGCATCACCGACGAGTCGTGACCAGCTCACCACGATGACCTGGATGACGTTCACGCCCGACGAGATGGACGCGGTCGCGCGCCAGCTCTTCAAGCCGCTGATCCTGCTGGTCAACTACACGCTGCTGCAGTACCTCATGGTGTTCTACTGGGCGCGGCGCCGCGAACCGCGCGTTGTGCTGCTCTTCGCAGTCGGCCTGTTGGGTGTGGTGTGCCTCGTGCCGTTCGCCAACGCGGACGAGGCGCTCACGAGCGGGCTCAACGACGTCTCCGAGTCGAGCTGCGTACTGACGTTCCTGATCCAGATCACGATCATCGGCCGTGACCTCAACAAGAAGATCAAGTTCAAGACCGTGCTCTACCTCACGTGGGCCGCCGAGCTGCTCATCTTGGCCGACCTGCTCATGGTGGTCTTCTCGCTTGTGGTCGTCGCGTGGCCGCATCTCCTGGGCGACCAACACGCGTCGCTCAAGGACGATTTGCCCAACGCCTTTGAGAACCTCAACCTCGCGTTCATCTTCGTTTTCCGGTTCTTCTACATCATCCAGTCGCGCGGCGTCCGCGAGATTTGTCAAAAGCGCAAGCTCGAAGTCTCGTGGTATTTGCTCTTCGCGACCCACGAAGCGCCGTTTATCGTGCTCGAACACATGAGCGGACTGCCGTGGGAGTCGGTCCAAGCAGTGTGGCACCGGCTCACGCTCGCCGGCTGTCTCTACGTCACGGCGACCGGCAAGCTGCGGGATCGCGCGTCGGTCAACAACTCGCGCGTCGAGTCGGTCGGCTCACCTGGCAAGCCACATAGCCGCAGCAGCACGGGCCGCTACAAGCGCTCGAGCACAGCGCGCCGTGGCTCCAGCAACATCTACGTCGTGGCCGCCGTGGCGTCGATGACGCGCACGGCCTCGATTGACCGTGCAACGGCCACGACCTTCCGAAAGGAGCTCGCGGAATAAGACATAGGACGAGGAAAAAATAATCGATTTGGATCCTAGCTTTTCGCGTTCGCTGGTTTCAGGCGCGCCACGATGGATACCTGGGGCATTACCGCCGCAATCGAACGGAACGTCGGCGCCGACACGTGGACCGCAGAGGTGGCCCGTGCTGGCTTGACGGGCGGTAGATGGACTTGGCTGTCAAACGCTGAACCCCGGGAAGGCCCAGCGCCGCCTCCACCATGGGTCGTTGTGAGCCCGAGCTTGGACGACTGGCTCGTGAGGCGTGCCTTGACGGTCATCCAGAGACACATGACGATCGTCGCGCGCATCCACACGCCCTGGACGTGCTCCCAGGAGTAGCCCGTGAGATGGTTCAGCACCATGAACGGGTATTCGTGGGTCAGGAACAGCACGTAGCAAACGATCTCGGGCTTTTGCGTGGCCCATACTTTGCGGTAGCCCTTGGCGATCGCGAGAAAGTAGAACCGGAAGCCGACGATGAAAAGCAGCGATACGTTTTCGACCACTTCGTCGAGCTCTTCGACGACGCTCATGTCGACCACGGGCGCGACAATGTCGACAACGTTCGCGATCAGAATGAACAAACTGCATACGACCAGCAGCTCGCCGACCCACGTGAGCACCCAGAGCGACCGGATCTTGATGCGCTTGCCGACGTCTCGTGTGAGCACGGTGATCTGCAGCAAGAAGGTGAGCACGGAACTCACTTCCGAGATGTCGTTGAGATCGCGCGTGAGCTCTTCGTCTGGGAACGCGAACGGGATCACGCTCACAAAGCTCAGCGCCGCGACAAACAGCAGCAACCGCACCCGGCGCTCACGGCGCCTGCGCCAAAAGGTTGTCGTAAGGTACTGGAAGAGCGAAAAGTTGATGATGAGCACGACGGGCAGGCAGAACGCGACGTCGACAAGCGCGAGTATCTCTTCCGCGCTCTTCATTGTTGGGCACGGTCTCAACACAAGCCGCCGGGGCGTCGACGCGCCGGTCTCGCGTGAATTGATCGGTGCCGCACAGCGTTCGAATCAATTACCAAGTGCATGAGCGTCAATACCGGTTGGCTCTCCACCCGTTATACATGGTTGTCTATATCCAGCTGAGCATCGAGGGAGAAGATAAGACGGGAAGCCCAGCCATAGATTCATGTAGTTCCCGACAACCACACGACGTGGGCCTGCTTCGCAGACCAGACCGCGAGGAAGGGAGTGTTCGTTTGTTGCGCGACAAGTTCAATCTACAACGGAACATTGCAGCACGTCTGTTGGCCATCTACTTGCACGTGATCCCAGGATTTTGGATGGTGAACAACACGAGTTGGCCCGGCCACCGTGGACGCGAGCTCCCTCCGTCCTCCGTCCTCGGGTCATGTCAACAGAAACAGTCACTCGCGAAGTGGGGGCCTCAGCGTTTGAGATAGGAGATCACCGCCAAGTGTTTTGGGTCGCGATTCATTTGGAACCACCACACGAAGGACAGCGGGTCGGATGGATATTCGAGCACGCGTCGTGTCTATGTCCAAGAGGGCACAGATGTAGCCATGTTTGGCTGTACATAAAAATA